>JAQGAV010001265.1:0-22217 GCA_034691345.1 Phasmarhabditis papillosa
ATTCGCAATTGCTCGTGCAGCTAAAAACTGCATGGGCACTCACCCGGGCGTTTTTATACTACGGCCGGGGTTCTACAAATTGCCCGTCCCCGCCCATCGAGCCCGACGAGGCCGACCATATTATTGAAAATTTACTATAGTTACGAAAAATATATTGGATGGTACATCGTCGGCCCACCATCCCGGCCCGTTTGAGAACACCGACTACGGCCACAGGATGCTCCTCTGGAAAGCAAGCTCTTGAAACAGACTATACACAATATACAAAGAAATAAAGTAATAAAATTTATCTTCCGATCAGTCTATGCAACAATATATTCATACATAAAGTAAACCGGTTTTAATAGTTAATAAAAAAAGTAAAAACAAAAATAAAACTTTCATGCGTAAAATCTCTTTTCTTCTAGGTAATACCTGAATAAATTCAATAAACTATACATACATTTAAATATTAATAATAATAATAATAATAATAATACTAATAAATTAACAAAAATGGGACTTCTTCGTTAAGTAGATGGATAAAAATGGAGTTTCTTTCGAGTGTGGTAAGGGATGTTCAAATAAGGAATGTGGTAGAACCGAGACAATATTAAATAAGATAGTTAGTACAATATTCGCTGTTGGAGGTCTACTAAGCAAAGGATAAACGCTAGGATCTTGACTAGTTATCGTGTTAAGTATAGTCAGGTTGAAAAGTAATACCGCCGTGTATGCTGCGTATTTCGATATTTTTAACTCTGCGCCTTCTTGCATTCTACGCGCGCGGTATCGGCAGATTGCAAACTTGCTTTCGCTCTGCCTTACTCAGACAAAATATTGCAACACTCCTGCTTATTAACACGGCCTTATTACTTTTCAATCCGACTATATAGTCCATCGCAAGACCTAGGTTTCCAGCGCGGTATCACGAGCGGGGCGCAGTGTTATAAAAACAATGTCTCTGTTTGACTAAGATATATATTATATAACTATAGTATGCCGTTTCTTTTTAAGTTTCATACTTTTCTTGTTAATTTCATTTAACTTGTAATTTAGGTCTCACCCGGTAGTATGCAATTAACGTTTAAGCACATGGCCCTTGTGGCAACTATGGCAGCATTTGGTAAGTTATAATGCAAAGAAGGACAGTAATAAAATAATGTTTTGCTAATAAGACATTTCAAGTCGTTTCGATAAACAAACCTTGAAAATGCTAAGAAATGAATAACTTGTAAAGCAATCGTTTACGTACAACGATCAACTCAACTTAACAAAAATGACTTGTTTAAGTATAGGCAGCGCCAAGAGTAATACTGGAGATAATGGAGTGGCTGAGAAGGGGGCTCACACGAGGGGTGAATTCTCTACACTCCATCATTACTCTTGGCGTTGACTATAATATATTTTAACAACTGTTCAAGTATTTTGTATGCCTTTAATTCACTTACTACCTTTACGAGTGAAAGAAACTTGCTAAAAGGCTATTCTAAAGTTATCCCAGAGCAGCCCGTAGTGTAGTCTGTTTATTCCTGAGTATATAGTTAGGATACGATGATTATAATAGTTATTCAAGCATAAACAGTTTTTATATATAATAAATCTTCTTTTTAAGTATATGTGGCGGATGCACAAGGTCTAAATGATCCTATTACACAATATATTGAAGGTAGACTAGGAAATAGAAGAATATTCTGGTGTCCCAGTGGATATGGTAAGGAAATGGTCTTAAAGGGATACAATGTTGCTGAAATACCGCAGAAAAGGGTTTTACAAGTTTTTCAATGGATCAACTTCATAGTAGTCTACTTAATAATCGGAGCCCCAATATTAATGAAGTTCAAATTTTGCATTTTCAAGAACTAGCCAGCGGTGTTCAACAAACATGAATAGGGAATCGATTGATTGGGAACCTTCTCTTCAAAAGTACATTCATTTCTGTATATCGTCTATAACAAACAAAAGACCACAGTGCGCGGTGGTATACATAGGCTTCCGCAATTGCGTATTTGTCTTTTTCTGGACATGATACAAAATAAAACTAGTACAATAATATTTTTGTGTAACAAACAAAAAATTGCGCATCTAACCATATAATGGAAGTTTAATTGTGCCACAGAACGAGCGATTTTTGAAACCTTAAACAACACCGCTGACTGCAGTCTTTTGCATTGGACTATAACACAATTTCTCTCTGGGAGACTGAGCTAAAAACTATTTCTTGTTACGAAACTAGTACATTCTAACGTATTCTTGGAATGATTTTGTTGTTGATTCAAGCAGAAGTGGTATTAAACACAGAAGAAATTAAATAAAACTTGTAAAATAAAATAAAAAGAACCCTTTAATTATAGGTTATTTGGCCTATTGTCCCCAACCTACCGACTGGGATAATTATAATTGGTGTTGTACATGGCCTTATATGGGTTCATGGAAGCCATCTTGTTGTCAATTTGCTATTCCAACTGGAGCGCTAGTTGCTATTATTATTGCAGCTATTGTATTAGTAGCAGGTTAGTTAAAAAGATATAGTCGATTACAAGAATAAAGAGACCGTGTCAAAAAATCTGTTGCGGGAACCGCTCGCAAATGCCGGCAGGTGCGATGGAGAAAATCGAAAATATACGCAGAGATCTCTCTATACTCTTGGAGAAGACTATATAATGTTTATAAAAGAAAGAACGAAAATGTGATATTTTAAGATGTAAAGTGTTTGCTTATATAAAAATAATGAGTTGAACTTTTCTCTCACAAAATAAGACTTTTACGTTGGTCCTTTTCTAAACCTAGACTACATACGCAGTGACCATTTTTCGCGCGGTGATGTAAAGGTTTTCCTTCAAAAGTTCTCTCGCCAGAAGAGATGGAAGTCATTTCCCACCCAATTGAAGGGAAAATTTTGCATTCTAGGTTTTGAAATGGTCTAGAGTATACCTGTCGAAAATTACACATATGACTCTAGAATAGTTTCTAATAAAATATATCTTTTGTTTATAACTTTATCTATTTTTATTCTTTTTAGTTTTAATAGCCCTATCTTGCTGGTGCTGCTTCTGCTGTCCATTATACAAGCAATTGTACGAATTCGACGATGAATAGGTCCCACAACGAAGAATACCGTAACCTACCGTAACCCGGCCCACACAGTAATTTATCCTCTAACCCTAAAATATTCATCTACTTTCTAGTCCTACCACGATGACCATATACGATCTTTTCAGCTTTCGCATCATTTAACAAAAGTTCGCTACTTTTGTTTGTTCTTACTTATTGTATAGATTTATTATGTTATAAATATATTTAAATATACCTCAGTTAACCAAACAATTATTATCTTTTGTACGCATTGCGTATTTCTCACAGCTGCCATTAATTTAAGCAACCGCAGCCTACTTAAAACAATTTATCTCTGCTGTGATGTCTTGTTAGTTGTAATCTCTATAGTTCGTTTTGGTTTTACACCGCGGCATATTATAAAATTGCGGTTTTAGAATACCCATAAGTTTTTCAACACCGCCCCTTAAAAGATACCGCGCTGGAATGCCAGATGTTAAAGCAGACTATAACTGTCAAGGATGGTTCTTTAGAGTCATAACAAACCCTAAATACCCTAAATAAGGCAGATTCTTCATTGAAAAGGCTCAATTCATCAATAATCAATTCACTTGTTTCTATATATTAAAAGCATTGTTCATATCTTTTATATTGCAATTGACTTTGTTTCGTTTATATGGAATAAATATTTAAAGAATATAACAAAAATGTGTAATTTAAGTATAATCTATAAGTATAATCGAAATTATATGCTTGATCTATGACTTAAACCCTTCTAAAGCTGTAATAACTAATAAAATAAAATACAATATTTAGAAATCAGATTATCACGTAGATTTCGTATGTGCTGGGTGATCATTTTATTATATTCATCTGGTTTTGTTCTTGCCATTGTGATCAGACCATATAATGGCCGGGGCCGAGTCTGACATTTTGCGAGAAAGTTCACCTCGTTTAATTATCTGCAGTTTTTCTGGAGCCCGGGACGGTCCGGGCTGTGCCTGGAGGTCTGATTGAGGTCTACTTCACAGCAATTCTTCTTAAATCTTTGGCTGCGTTCATGTAATCTATAAATATTATAAATAAGATCATTTCTATTCATTTTTGGTCACGCAACAGTCATAGTACAGAACTGACATGCTAGCCGTGCCAGACAGGCAATCTTTGAACAGACTCCAGTGGCCGTATCCACAAACATTCGGAGAGCTCCCTACCCTTCCCCGGAGAAGGCAAAATCGTTCCCCGCCGGTTCATGCTGGGCGCCCTAGCAACCTTTCAGGGTCAGGGAAGGGTAGGAAGCAGTGATGGGAAAAGGCTGGCCCTGGCCGCCCTAGTCTATTTCACTGTTTTTAGCGGATATTTAAAAAAAGTTACTTTTCAGTGCTATTTTTCGGCATTAACATTAAAGAGTGGAACAATCAACTTTTCGGCAGCGGCACGCCAATTTCCAGCCCTCGTTGGGAACTTGTGGGTATGGAAACTGGTTCTTTGACGAGTAGGTCACCGCGCAAAAAGGGACCTGTTACATTTAAAATGTGATTTTACATCCAAAAATATTAGAACATTATATCTAAATCAATCAGCAGGTCAACCACTTTGTAGTTTTGTGCATAGATTTTGTTGAATTTAGTAGAATCCAAGTTCAAGAGTATTTTCTTAGTTGATAAAGAACACAGAGTTACATAATATTGTTTATTATTAATTAAATATTAAGTAATATAAATAAACATAATAAACGTAAATAATAATAATAAGTAAAAGATAATCACTGGGATATAAATTAAGAAAAACTCGTAAGCTGTAGGCTATAGCAACCACCGTATAAATACACCAAAGAAAAGATAGTAATACCGTACTTATGAAAGAAATATTCAACAAATATATTAAAGTATATATAACTTATTATTACATAAAATACATAGAATAAATATGATAATGAAGTGCTTTGGGTTCGTGGTATTCCGGGATCCGGGCCAAATCCGATATTCGTGAGAATTTTTGAAAGCCTGAAGCCCAGATGCCCGGAGAACCCAAAGCCTTAACGTTACATATAGTCTGTATCAAGAGCTGTGTTTCCAACTCAATATCCTAGAATGAGGCGGTGTTATATATAAATCAATGGACTTTTGTAGTAAAGGCTCTAAATCAACAGATTTACAATCCATTTATATAGTAGGCGGACTAATCGCTTGCAAGGGGTTACGGTACGAACTGCAAATTTATTAGGGTTTATTAAAGCAATTAGAGCAGATATGTGCGCTAATTTGTACTTATTAGCTTGTACCTTTAGCTGCAAGGGATGGGTCCGCAGACTATATATAACACCACTGCTCTCCAGGATACTACGCTGTAAACATAGTCCTTGCACAGAGTACAGAAAAGCTCATTATTAAATAACCTGAGTATTATGAAAAGTAAATAATAAAACCGAAAAATAAAGGGAAAGTTGACTAGATACTAGTTATTTAGTAATACATTGATTATATATAATTGTATAATAAACGACGTAGCCTTACATCTCCACATCGACTTCTGTCTCTTCCGCTACAGTATCCTCGGTGGTAGTGGCGGGACCTTCTGGAGTTTGAAGGACTGTTATGGGCGGAGTCAGAACTGAGGGGGCGGGGCGTCCAACTGGAGTGAAGGCGGAAGTTTGTTGCATTGAAGTTAGCAGGGAGGTCTGAAAATAGAAGATTAGGAGAATATCATGTCTTTGGGATGTTGAAATCATTCTAACTAGATCCAGAAGTTCTGACCCAGCGAAATCCCATATAAATGGGTTTTGGTATTTAATAGTCTATTGTAAGAGCCAAGCTTCCATCGGGGTATCATAAGGCGCCGCGGTATTAAATATAAAGGCATGTGAAGTAAACGATCCTTAGGAGTTTTAACACTTTATTTTTCTTGTAGTTAAGATGAATCCAAATTATTCAACTAACCATAGAAGCCAAATACTGCTGATTCAAGCACGACTGTAGTGCCACTAATGCCGAAGTGTAGTCGAAAGATGCGTCCAACTGGCCAATTACTGGCGAAACTAGCGGCGAACCGGCAAAGAGAGCGGTGTTATGAATACCGTGTAAGGGTGCTAAGGCAGTTGGTGAGAGAATACTGCTGAGACGAAGGGCCGAGTTGTGTGTTGTCTGAAAAAGGTTTAATATAGAATATAGTAAGGTATAACGCATCGTTATCACTTTTGGCTTTTTATAGTAGATTTATAGTCCATCTCAAGACTTAGGTTTCCAGCGCGGTATCACAAGCGGGGCGCCGTGTTATGAATGAACTTTTGGAGAAAACGCACCACGTCTATCGATTTGCATTCATTTTATATAACACTGCGCCCCGCTTGTGATACCGCGCTGGAAACCTAGGTCTTGAGATGGACTATAGAAAGAACAGAATCAGAAACAATGATGGGGTTAGTGGCTTTTGTTAACTATGAATTTTTCTTAAGATATAAAGTTTATTGTTAGAATCCTTGTTCTCGAAACGATCTATAGATTCAAATCAGTAAGCTAAAACGGTATGCGTCTGGTGGTGAGGCATACATTATAACTTCTGGGAATATCTTTCGGGCCTGACCCCTAAATCCCAAAATACCGTACCTGGTAGCTGTTGCTATCATCATCCATCTCTAGCCCGCTATCGGCAGATATATCGCTACGAGAACCAGGCGAATATGACACAATAGAAGGTTGAACTGGAAAGGATATATATATGACGGCACACCAAGATGGTCAAACAAAATAAAGGACTGTGTCCCTTTTAAAACATTAAAGTTATTCGTTTATGAAAACCAATTAATGAAATTGTTTGAAAAAAACTCAGTCGCATAGTTTTCGACAAGCTCTTTCGATTGATATATATTGAACAAACGTTAATTAACAAAATAAGCCAGGTTTCGTACATCTAGATCTGGCCATCTGAATTTGCTCTGCCCGTTTGCCGTAGGACGCGGTGAGCCGTGATATATAGGGGACGACTACTTTTATGTTTGCGGCGCAGTATGTAGGGGGAAGCGGTTTTAGATTAAAATGAGTGTATTATTGAGAAAAAGGCACCAAAAAAAAGATTTCCATTTTGTTTTTATATAAACCGCTGCACTCCAAGATACTTTGTTGGAAGACTGTTCTCAAACTGGCCGGCCCGAAAATTTCAAAAATTCTTGGCCCGGCTTGGCCCGGGCCGATTCGGTCCGGTGGGCGGACGATGCACCAATCCGATCCGGGCCAGGCAATTTTGAGAACCCCCTTTGGTTAAAGTGACTTATGATACAGTAACTATTTTTACCTAAAGTCCCCCGTTATTTTTGGATAAAACGATTTTGCCCCGACCCCGCAACCATATATTTCAAACGCATCCTGCTGTTCCCGGAACTAGCCCTATTTTTACATGTATTTATATTTAACTAACCTTTATTTTTGTTGTAAATTGGTGTAATATTTACATTTAAATCACTAGAACTACATCCTTCACTGGTATTATTTGAATGTTGTAGGGCAGTTCCTATTTCATCAAACGTTAAATTACAATTACGGCATTCATAGGGCGAACAGTTGTGTACTAGACGAAGGTGGTTAAGCATTACTGACAGACCATCCTGTAAAAGAATTGTAAAGTTTGTAGTTATATATATAAATGTAGTTTAAATAGCTTTGTAAAATATAAGTTATATCGGCGTTTGCAGACGGAGTACACGGCTCGCCAACAGAGACAATGGGAATGAAGGACTTTAATTCCATTTTGAAATTAAACTTCAATTTTATCTAGAACGCTTTAATAATTCGAAAAAACTAAAGGGCACAGATTAAGATATGGCCTTTCTAATGATATATAAATGAACATGAATTCCATAATAAAATAATACAGGAATTGGGCCGCAAGATTTCATCATTTGAATTTGCTCTGTCCCGTTGCAGTAGGACGCGGCGAGCCGTGAGTAATATAGTTACTGTTATAGTGCGAATAAAAAGTAATACCGCCGTGTAATATGCGTATTCTTTATTTTTAACCCCGCGCCTGTTGGCATTTTACGCGCTCGGCGCCTGCAGATTGCAAATTTGCCTTCTTTTCGAATGTCTCAGACGATAATTTATATTTACGCCGGTAAAATATAATAATCGTACCTGTTCGAATAGACACTGTACACATCTGTATGAAAGTGGCGACTTTGCCGGTGTTACTGGCTCAGGACGGGCAATTGCCGGCGGAGAGAAAGAACGGTCCTGAAAAGACATGACTTTAAGTTGTTGAAGCCGGGTTACTGTAACTCTGACGGAAGAATACTTTTTACAATACTTTACAACCTTTGTAGTGAATCTTAAAAGGTTCGAATATTCTTGAACACTGCTTTTATAGCTTTGGAGTATAATTTTAAACATTTAAAAAAGTAAAGTTTTATATATTTCCCGCTTACATTCTGTTCGCATTCGGCATCACATCCATATATAGTAGGCTTATCTTCTGGTCCTCGTTCGCTTAACGAGGCCGACGAGGATTCAAAGGCCTTTGAACGAGAGTATCTGGAGACGACGCGGATGCCGTGGGTCTCTGAAAAAGTTATTTTAAAAAAATTGCATAATTTATTAGGTTTAAAGATGTTCAGCAAAGAGTTTAGCTTATGTTTGCGAGCGACGTGGCTTAGACTTATATATAGTCCATCTCAAGACCTAGGTTTCCAACGCCAGCTGGGCGCAGTGCTGTAAAAAATGAATGTACTTTTGTAGAAAGCGCATCATATGAACAGAAAACGACCGATTTTACATTCATTTTTTTTAAACTGCGCTCCGCTTGTGATACCGCGCTGGAAATCTAGGTCTTGAGATAGACTATATACCATGTTTATCAAACTATAATAGTTTGTGAAATAAACCCTTTTTGTTTTAAATTCGACGATAATTATAGTCCATAACTGTTGTTTAAGGTTTCAAAAATCCCTCGTTCTGTGGCAAAATTGGAAAACCATTATATGGTTCAATGCGCATTTTTTTGTTCGTTGTCGGAGAAATATTACTGTACTAGTTGTATTTTGTATCATGTCGAGAAAAGGACAAATACGCAATTGCGGAAGCCTATGTATACCACCGCGCACTGTGGTATTTTGTTTGTCATATACAGTATCTATATATGTAAAAACAGTGTTTATTGCAAAATTGGTGAACAATTTAAACTATTTAAAACAAGAAACACTTTTATTAGATCAAATTTTTATGCTGCTTTGGAGTACAAAATTGGATTTTTTTATTCTCTACAATCTGAGACTAAGTTCGAAATAGTCACTGTATGTCCATTTAAATAGGATTTCCTTTACCAGCAATAAGCTTATTTCACATGAAATGAGGAAGATGCGTAACGCTAAATCTATCGCTATTTTATATTTTAAAGTATAATTAGAAGTACTCCTATAAGATTCAGATTAGTAAAGAAATCCCGTGAATTTGCTTCTTTCTAACTATAAGACTATCATACTAACAAAGTTTTTTTGAAAATAGGAACAATAAACAATGAAGGCTTCTAAAGTTTCTCCAACCCCAACAAATTTACCTCAAACATGGTTAATTAAACCGAAATCCCGATCAAATTTGACCCAACCAAACGCTATAGCGTACTTGTGATAGAAAATTCAACAGTTTGGTGTTAGGCTGCAAGCTGTTAGTAACAACCCAGCAGAAAAACTGTGTTTAAACTGGAATTTGGAATGAAAATAAGTTAAACTTTTAAGTTTTTCGATTTTTTTCAAAATAACATCATTGATTAAAGTAGTAACGGGGATATAGAATTTGAAGAGAACATTAAAAATAGAGAATTTCAGACCGAGTTATGATCGCTCCAAGTCGAGATGTCAGCAAAAAGATGAAATGTACATTTTGTTTTCAAAATAAATAAGATAATTTACTGAGTTTTCTCCAATTTATTTTTAATATAACCCACTATAAATGCTAAAGTACATGTAAGAAAATGATAGAAGATCTGGTTGAGTTATTCACACTGAATATCAATGTGAACTATAGAACTTCTGACCAACATAGCCAAACACTTCAAAAATTTCGAAAAAAAAAATATCAAAAATATTATTTTTTCTGTGAGTTACATAATATAGTACTTTGCATGCTGATTCTAATTTCGAAAAAAAATATCAAAAAAATATTGAGTTTTGAGCGACTTATGATGAAAAAACGACCGAAATTCAAAAAACGCCGTTAATTACGTTTTTGCGAAATGTGACATAGTGGCGGTATTGTACCACCGCGCTCTGCGGTCTTTTGTTTGATATAGACTATATAAAATAGATACCCCTACTCACTAGCAACATGTCTAATAAGGTCTGCCTTCCATTTTGAGGTTCTAGAACAGAATCTACACTTAAAGGGGCGAAGACTTGTATGAACACGCTTGTGCCGAATCATCTCCGAGACCCATTTACCCTGAAAATATGAACTTCAGATTTATAGTTTTCATTTTTCTATCTTAGTTTTAAGCTCATAAAGAATAATATAGTTTGATTTGAATAACGCCGTGTTCCTTACGTATTTTGGAGCAATTTTGCGTATACTTTCGTTTTTCGAGTACTTTTTTAAACGAGATTCTTTTCTAACACTCCAGTATTACTTTCGAATCAGACTATATTAAAATAAAGGAGAATTGTTATTATGTTTACCTCATAACCGCAAATTGAACAAGTTTTTGTAGAAACGTCCGGATCGCCTTCCATCTTCTGAAAATAAGATATTAGTTAAAATACAACTATGAACTGTTTTATATTATCCGATATAGAGAATTACTTCCTTGTCTCGAGTGAGAAGACCCAGAAAGGGCCAGCCTTTATAATCCCTGGTTATAGTTTTCTCCATGAGTAAAGAGGCCGTGGTTCCTGCGTATATTCCATTTTCTCCACCATTTCTGCCGACAAAGTTCGCTCGCTATCCTGGCAATGCCAACGTTGGCTGTAAGGCATTCGCAAATTGCTTGGGTTCTGCTCACAAAACAGGCTCATACAATAATATATTTTTTAACACGGCTTTTTAATTCCTGAAATAGACTATATCCCATATTCTCTACAAACCTTAATTTCATCATCATCATCTGGTCCTTCAATAGCTTCTTGTTCTGTTAAATATCTCTTCTGGAATGGTTCTCTTATATCATCGGCCCTTCTTGCTACAAGACCATCTAGAGTGTTAGCAGGATTGGCTACTTCGCCCCGCCTTCTTTTACGGCCGCTGACGCAGTCGGAATCAGAACTGGATGAACCAGAAGGGGAAGCCGAGGAAGCGGAGGTAGGCTGGAACGGAAAAGTTATTTTATTTATCGAATTTGAGGTAAAGCCAGTTTCCATTATTCCGGGTAGATAGAATCAATTTTCCGAGTACTTTCTAACGTCCAACACTGATTTTAACACCGCGCCTGCATGAAAAGTGCTCCAGAGAAGGCGGCATGAGCTAGCACAGTGCTCGCAAAAAGGGCTCACAATCAGACAATACCCGGATTTCTTTACACTTCATTATTACTGTTGAATCATATAATACAGTACCCCGCTTACCTGCGCATCTTCGCTAGTAGTAGGTATTGTCTGTATATTCCTTATATAGTCCATATCACAACCCATTTTAAGGGCGCCGTTTAAGAAGGCAGATATGTTAAATGGAGAAGCAACACAAGTATCACCAAGGCTGTGCATCTATAATAATAATGTAAAGTATATATATTTATATATAAATTGAATAAAATATAGAATAAACTTTAATATAAAAGAAGACTGAATGTTAGAAAGGAGCCGTCTCTGCTCAGAAGATTCGGGAATGAATGGCCGAAACCCTGCCTCGAAGAAATCTACTATTATTGTGATACATTAAATGAATAATTGAATATTTTATAAGAAAATTGCTATAAAATAAAAGTTAAACGTTGAGAAGATAATATAATCCAGCATAGGCTTAATAGGGTTTACTGAATGATAAATAACTCAAGTGAGATCTCGAAACTTTGTAGTGAAGTAGTAATACTGAAGAACGAGTATAAATATAATATTAAGATAAAATAAAGTGAATATTAAAAATATAAAATGTTTTAACTTAGAAAAAGAAGCATAAAATTAAAGACTGTATAAGTAGCTCGGGCCCGAGACCTCAGGCCCCATCCCACCATCCCAATTCCAAATTGGGAGTTGGTCCTAACTGGAACGGGCCCTTTGGCCTGTGGCTTGCTGTTTGTCTGCCTGCCGGCCCGGCTGTCTTCGGCAGATCCATCTGAACCCGTCATGGATTTCCTGGGGGCGGGGCCTAGCGGGCCGGCCTGTAACCCCGGTCAGCACCACTGTACCTGGTGCCCGCATACACTCTTTATTTGTATATGACAAACTCTTTTCGAGACACGGCTTCGCGGCGGTCATTTTCGAGAATTCAGCAGCGCGGTGGTGAAAAAGTAAATATAAGCGTGCGCCATGGTACGTGGAACGGTCGGTGGCGGCGACGGCGGCTGCGCAAGTTCGCTGCAGGTTTGTTGCAGTTAACGGGCCAGCTAGACGCGAGACAGTTCAAATAGAAAGCCCGTAAGCTGAAGAATGAGACTGAAAAGACGACTGGCTGGAAGGAACTTCCGGGTTGGAGGGCAAACCGTTTGTGAAAAGCAAATATGGGAGAATCCCGGAAGAATTATGGAGTATTATAGATCAATAAAGGAATAAGGAAGTAGCTGAAGAAGAGCTGTAAGGTAGATAAGGGGAGTTGTAAACACAGGGTAGAAGCTTTGCTGATTAATGATCCTGTCCGGGAAATTTCAAAAGTTGCCCGTCAATGTATTCAGAATTTAAATTTGAGCTCCAGAAATATATAATACAGAATTATAAAGAGCATTTGTACATGGAAATAATAAAAGAATATGAATAAGATTGTTTGTAACAAATAAAAGCCTTATAAACACTGGAAAATGACTTTATAGACTTGTAATTCAGAATTGGTAAGAAATCAGAGTTATAGGAATTATATAGAAGTTATAAAATGTAACTATATTTAAGTAAGATGCCATTTCTTCTCTAACCGTTTTTGGCACTATTTTCTTACTGCTTCTAGCTGATATCAGTGTGTTTTCGCTGAGTTTGCACTTATGGAGATGCCGTGTTAAATAAAATATACAAAGAAACAAAAGAAAAAATAGATAAACTTATTGTAGATAGGAAAGTACAAGTAGTTATAGTTTTAGAGGAAAATATTTATGAGCGTTTTCATTTCTCTAACTAAAGTACAAATAGGTTATGCTGTTACAAAAATGTATTCGTATAGTCTGTTACAAGAGCGAAGTATCCTGGGCAGCAACGGTGTTATTGAAAATAAAAGGAAGGCAGTGGGAGCCTTCTCTTGTAATTATATTCATTTTTATATAATACCGCCTCTCGATGTTTCTATGCTACGGCCACAGAACTCTTGCAACATGCTATAGTAGGTTCTCGTTCTGTGTCTTCATAACGGGACACAATATACAAGTAAAGTTCCTATGGAGAGTGCAAACAAGTTCTCGTGTTTTAGTTATTGCAGTTAAGTATCTGGTTCGCGGTTCAGCGTAGTAGCTCAGCTAGTAGCACGCCGGCCTATGAATCCGTAAGGAGAAAAAGTTGTGGGTTCGATCCCTCCCCCGTCCCAAGCCGGATTGAGCAACCATGGGATGTATGCTTGAATGTTCTCCTATGATTCCCGCAAAAACGACTTCTTGCCGCCCCAAAGATGGAAAGAATAAGCACGCGGTATTAAATAACCCTGCTAGATAAAGAATGCGTATTTTTATGCATTAACCTCCAGTTAAGTAGCCGTGTTAAAAAAACATGTTGCGTATTTCGTTTATTTGTTCTATCGGTCGCCCTGCTGACTAGGCATATTTTTATATTTGTAAGATAAAAGTCCGTTGCTCTCTTTATCAGAAGAAAAATGAAACTTCTTTTAGGAGCAGCCAGAACCAGCCGGCACGGCCGGTAACCACGGTTAACTAAAAGATACATAGATAAAGAGAATGGGCCAGGCTAGAAGAATAGAAATTAGAAGACATAAATGAATGAGTGAAACGAAATTATCTAATCTTTTATTGAATATAGTTTAGAACAAGGAAGTTAACAAAGATTGTTAGTTACTAGATAAGCTTTATATCTGATCAACTGAATTGTATGAAATGGATCTATAGTCCGTTTCAAAACCTAGACTGCATGCGTCGTTTGTAGTTAACATGCCTCGATGACGGGCTTCCCCTTCAAAAGTGCAATTTTACACGGGCAAAATTGTTTTTCCCATTACAATTTCTGGCACGTTAACTACAAACGGCGCTTGCAGCCTAGTTTTGAAATAGACTATAGATCTATAGTAAGGGATATCCATGTATTATCTATAGTCTGTTACAAGATATAGGTTTTCGGCGCCATATACTGGGTAGCCGCGGCGTTTTATCAAAATGAAGTGAAAATCGGTAGATTTGCCTCTTCTTTATGAGTATATTCAATTTTGTAAAACACCACTGCTCTTCAGGATACCGCGATACAGACACAGTCTAACGATAGCTTCCGGCTTTTGAAACTACTGTGAGAATCCCAAATTCCTTGTGAAATTACCCAAAACAATGCATTTTAGCCTATAATTATCCATTTTCATGCAGTTTCATACGCAATTGCTCGTCTTCTGTGCGCACTATCACAGCGGTGTTAAAAAGAAGTGCGAGTAGCCGGCGGGTAGTGCCGGTCACAGCAAAACACGGAATAATGAAAGAGCAAAGGATAAGAATAATGAATTGAAGGAACTGGCTTAGTTAACTTTCAAAGTTTGAGTATTAAGATTAAGATTATAAGATATATATAATAAAAAGAAAAAGTAAAACTAGAAGTAGTTGTTATATAAATGAATTTGTTTTAAAACAAAAAAAAAGTGTAGTTACAGTTATGAAATACAAGATGAATTTTAGTATCTATAGGGGTTTTGGTATCAAAATAGTTCGCCTATAATTGGACACTAATCTATCAGTTTCGGTATGAAACGACTATGGTAAACTCGAAAAGTCATACTTTAAAAATCTAAAGCTACTGTAGCTCAAAAAAGAAAAGAAAACTTATGAAAACAGAGTTTCTATTAAAAAAAGTTGCAAACTGGCCGGTCTTCCGCCACTTGGAGCCTGTATTTGACTGGTACGGACTGTGCTTCGAGCAGTTCATAGCTCTATTTGCACGAATTGTGGACCGATGCGAATTGGTCGCTCCAATCACAAGCATGTGCGAGTGGGCCCGCCAACGGGGTAAGTACCTGCAAAACTTTGTTTTTAACCTAAGAAATCAGGTGGAAAACTTCCTGAAAGTCTGTTGGAGGCGTTTTATTTCACAACGAAAGCAGACTTGGAGGGGTCAATGAGAAGTTATTAGTTACTATGTAAATATTGTATTAATATTATTATTAAAAATAATATTAGTCAGTTGTAAACTATTTAGAAATATTAAGTAAACTTATTTAAATAGCAGAATAACAAACATTTCATAAGAAGGCTGACATAAGACTGTTTTGAATTAGAAAGTTTGTAGGACTTCCTGGTTCTACTTGAGGGGATGACACATCGTAAGTATAAGATACAGTATCCCGGGTAGAAAGAAGAGATAGTATTAGACACTACAGTAACCCAAAACATGCTACAGTAATACGTTTCTTATACCATGGAATGTTTAGCAAGCTCACATATTGACCCGTTAGCATCTTAGGCTTTCTACGGTACTTCAGGAATATCTAGTAAAAAGAATACACCGACTAAAGTTAGGCCTACAGTAACCCAAATAGTCTTCCGGGCAGGTTTCTGAACCATAAGAGTAGAACCCTCTGGAGTGAATGTAATATCTATTTGAATGTTTCAAGTCTTTTTAGATAAGAATGGTTGTGTGCTCCAGGAACAGACCTGCACCGTTAATGCTCCATGTAGACACCGAATGGCACAGCAGAACTCCAGACACTGATAAAGGAAGGTTAACGGGGAACGGAATGGGGCCAGCTGGGGAAGGGTCTCAAAGATTGTGAAGGATAAAGGACTGGCTTCGGAGTGGGCCGGCCGGAAATGGTAGAGAATCTGCAGATGATACGCAACTGTATTCGAAGCGGTAGAGCTATAACAGAAGCTGGAAAAAGGAAATCTGTTAAGTATTACGAAAAGAGAAACACCTTGTGAAGTAACTAGCTGTGACATTGTAGAACTCGAATCTCAAAAAAGTTACCACATTACATGTATAGTCCGTATCAAGGGTGAGATTGACAGCGCAACATCTTGATGATCAGCGGTGTTAAATAATGATGAATGGAAAATCGGTGGATTTGGAGTCTTTTCTTTTCAAAGTGGATCCATTTTTATTTAA
Organism: Phasmarhabditis papillosa; assembly: GCA_034691345.1. Lineage (NCBI taxonomy): Eukaryota > Metazoa > Nematoda > Chromadorea > Rhabditida > Rhabditidae > Pellioditis > Pellioditis papillosa. Next base: position 16,391 of record JAQGAV010001265.1, read on the forward strand.
CACCGTCCAGGATATTGCGGTGGAAACTTAGCTCTTGATGCAAACTATACATCTCAATAACACAGTTTTAATATTCTCTAAACGGGCTTTAGTTTGAGTTTAAGACCGGTTGACTCCAAACAATATCTCATAGTTTCGAAACTAGCAAGGTGCAGACTCTAATCTTAATCCTTGTCAGGCCGGATCAAACCGATTTGTGAAGTCTCAGCTCGTAGATCAGACTGAGCTGTCTCGGTAGAGAGCCCGTTAAATGTTCAACCCTGCTCCTCGAGCTTAAAACTTGAATTGCTCAATTATCGTAGCTTAAAAAAGATAGTTTCACACGCAGCCTCCCAATCACTTCTCGTTCTTTCTGGTTCTTGATCAGCATGGCCTTTGTTTGCACAGTTTTCCCCCACACTATGCGTGTTACATGCAAAATCTTTGCAATAAAGGGCTGCCAAACAGAAGCGAAAAGGGTGCCGAACAGTCTGTTAGGTTTAGGATTTACAATTAAGCAAGCTGCTCTATATGGGAATGTTATATGAAAAGTATACTTTGTTGAAAGAACTAGGTTTTTAGCGCAGTATCCCGGAAAGAGGCGGTGTTGTAGCAAAGTGAATGCACTTTTGATGAAAAGAGTTATGGAATGAAATACTCCCTCCGAATCCACCCTGGTTCCCTTCTCAGAAAGGCCCAGTGGTATTCTGTGATCTCTTGTATTCTTGTTATACAACCATTTATAAGGGGAGGATTTTACTAATAAATGATTCACTCATATTCCCTTTATTATATTCGAAACTATTATTCAAGTGATTGTCATTCATTGTATATAACACCGTGGAACTCTAGCTCTAGACTATATTGGTATAGGTTCCGTCGTGGATAACTCTGGTGAGATAAGTTAGTCAAGCCTAAAAACAATAAGATTTTTTTCAGTTTCAAAACAGATAATTTTAAGATAAAGGTTCCATTCTCCGAACTCTTCGGTATTTTTCTTCGGCAACACTATCATATACAAAGCAAGTATTGTTTTTACAAACCAACATGCATAAGCATACTAGAGCGCTGAGACGCTTTAGTTAGTATCCATGACTATATTTCAGAAGGGTTCAATTACTGACCACTCGGTCACATGTTTCGGTCATTATCACTGTTTCTTTAGCCCCGCCCACTGCCCCCCTCGGGGTGCTAAATCACGACGGTGAGTAGCTAAATGATCCATAATGACGTGTGTTTACCGTACCTTCCGAATTTGCTCTGAATCTCTCAATGGTCCTACAGCGAAATAGAAAATAGGCAAGGTATTTGCTTAAAACGGAAGTTTTGGTGGCTTTGGCTATTCATTGTTTATTCAGTTACTGTCCGTACCATACGCAGAGTTGCGCCGTCGCCGTCGCGCAAAATCCAAAATACGCAAAAGAAAAGAATAGCCGGTGGAGTGTGGAAAATAGAAAACACAAATAGTTAGTTTGCGTATTTGGGACGGATGGGAGCGGTTTGTTGTGGATGGCTTTTTTTAACTTAAATTTTAATAAAAATGTTTAAAAAGCTGTTTATCTGTATCACTCGTATCATAATAGTAGATTTTTTTGGCGCAGGATTTCGGCCATTCATTCCGGAATCTTCTGAGCAGAGACGGCTCCATCCTAACATTCAGTCTAAGGGGGCACAAAACATGGGATAATGAAACTGCTGGTTTAGAGGCAACGGCATCGATTAATATTATTAATAATAAAAATAGTTTTATTAATTAAATGTAAACAAAAAGCTAGCACAAGGAGTTTGTTGGTCAAGTGTCAGTGAAGGGTTGAGGAGAAGTAAAGTAAGCTCTCTATTTGTAAACAGTACAACTCGGTAACACAAAAGATTTGATAGGACCTGGAATCACAGAGTAACCAAAATTTGGCCCGGGTCGAGGGTGATAAAATTTCACGAATGTTGGACCCTGCCCAGCCCGTTGTGAAGTGTTACTCATTTCACCAGTAGTTCTATCATCATAACATACGAACTTTAACGGATAAGTTCTTTTTGTTGCCCTATATAGTCAAAATAGTCAATGCTCTATGCCAAGAACGTTTTAAACAAATCTTACTATGAGATTATACTACCTTCGAATTATATTACGAAACAAGAAATTCGAACATGTATTCTATCTTATTTACCTTGTTGATAATAACTTTTACGCCATATTTCGACACCGCAGGTAGTCGACTTGTCTGCGTTGAATATTTTACGATAGTCTGGGGTGTTAATTGCGTAGATTTCGTTGTTCCAAGAACTTCAGACTCAGTTTCAACGAGGATGGTGACACTTTAATTTTAAATAACTATTAAATCCAACGCTGCCACAATCATAACCTTAATAATATGTTACATATGTATTTATTTTTGTTAATAACTATGTCTGTACCTTTAGTAGACCTACAGTCTACCTTTATTTATGACGTAACCCTCCATATCTTACTCACTCGTCTTTTAAACAAACATTCTTTTTCTATTTTACTAAATAAACTTCCGCATAGACTCAGTCTGTCTGTCTACTTTCAAATAGAATATGTTTACAGTCACAAAGAGGTAAATAAGTTATGGAAAAACAGTTCGAAGATTAAATGAATGAATGTACCAAAACACAGTGGAATAGAAAGAATAGAGGGGTTTGTTAGGGGGGAAAGTTAGTTTTATGAAGACTAAAAGGTGCCAGAATGCTTGAACTTATAGTATATATCAAGAGCTATAGTCTACGGACAAATCTAATGTAGTTTAGAGGTCTATTTATAATAAAGCGAGCGCACAATTATATCGGTTACTTGTACATTTTCTTTCGATTTCCGCGCTCCTTCTAAATTCTACAGTATATCCCTGAAAACGATTCATCCGTCGACTATAGGTATACAGAGCAGTATCCTGGGAAGCAGCGGTTCTGGATTATTATGAATAAAGATTAGATAGATTGGGCTTTTTCTTCAAAAGTATCTATATTTTTATATAACACCGCTAGTTGAAGACTATTGTTTATAGTTGCGATTTGATTATCTTCAGGATACTGAAAGTTAACATCTTTATCCCACTTGAAATATAGTCTAGGAATCATTTCTCACAATAGTTTCGCAATTTGTTTGTGCCCAGAACAACCTATGTCCTAAACATGTTTACCTCAACCTCAAGTGGTTTGGAGAAAACAGTTTCGAAATTCCTTTATAACTTTCATGATTACCATGATGTCCGTGGATGTTCCCCCTTGTCACCCTTCGCTTACAGCTTGGTAAACACAGGGTGCCAGTTTGTGTATGGTTCTAGAATGGATCCTGCCCCGAAAAGCAGCACCGAATGGCAAATAGACAACCGGGTGGTAGGAAGAGTTCAACTGGATCAAACGGGAAGGTTGCAGAAGAAACCGGAGTAAAGTACAAGTTATAAAGGAAGTGCCGGCTACAAATAGTTTATATTGGAAGTTTTTAAAACTTATTTATGGGGACTGAAATGAATAGTAGATGTCTATTGAGAGTGCATAATTCTCTGAATCCTTGAGGATCTGAGGCTGTGGGTTCGACTCCCCGTAGCTGCGGAAGGCTTGGGAAACTAGCAGCTTATTTATACCATATTTCGTGCCCCCGAAGACTGAATGTTAGAAAGGAGCAGACTTTGCTCAGAAGAATACGGAATGAATGGTCGAAACCATACGCAGAAGAAATCTACATAATCTATTGTGTGATATGTGAATATCGTTTCCGTAAAGAAATGTATTTTACTTTTAATAATATAAAACTATGCTTTAGAACACCTCTTGAATTGCGAAGTAGACGTAGATTACCGAAGATTTGAGCAAGTTCTGGAGCAAGACTCTCCGCCGACAACCTTTTCAGATACATAGTCGGCGGAGAGTCTTTATATGGGACGTCGTTATCCAGTTGTGTACAAAACGAAAATTTTAAACTGGATGTTTTCGTTTTTTCACTTGTTCTGAATATGGATTAATTTTGTTTATCTACGCTTAATGAATCCTTTAAGAAAGAATGTCCTCAGCGTAGGAGTTTTTGGTTACTGCAAAGTTTTTTTATTAAAAAAATATTGTAAAACAGTTGGTTCTTTCGAGTAAAGTTAAAAAATACGGCTGTTTTCAGTAGAAATGGCAATCTTCCGTGCCGGTGCTGGCCATGGCCCAGGTCCAAGTATCTACCCCTGGCAGGTCCGCTGCCTCCCATGGGATTGTCTGACTTCTAACCATGATCTACCTCTTCTCCCACTTGTCCTTTCGTACCGCCGTTGTTTAATATAGCCTACGCGGTGCTGTAAAATGGTTTGTGTTGGCAAACTGAAAGTGCAAGCTATTCAGTGATGAAAAAATAAGTTTCTAAAACTGCTAGAAAACGTAGTGTTAGGGGTTGAAAAGTAGTGAGAGTTGTGATATCAAACAGACCAAGCTGAAATAGCCCGGCCTATTTGCAATGTCTGTGACCAAATGTACATTTAACTTCATGTAAAAAACCCTATAGTCGACGGACGGAAGTCATGCTATTAAAGGACTTCGAAACCTCGTAGTCCTTTAAGAGCTTAAAATGCAGTAAAAATTCCCAAGTCATTTTTCTAATGGAATTTATTAAGAATAGCTATTATTTTGTTTCCACAATTTAGCTTATTGTGTCTGGATCAGATTTATAAAAGAAAACAGAAAGAAAAATGAAAAACAAGAGGATAAATCGCCTTTTAGAATTTTTGCTTTTGTACGTAATTCCGCGTACGGTGATTATCTCTGTCACAGTAAATTAAATGGTCAAACATGAAGACCGGCCGTCGACTATATACGGTAATAGTTGGTTGTTAACTAATTAATATCATCTTTGATGGATGTGGCCAGCCCAGATGGAGATCTTCTAAGGCCCGGCCTAGAAACTAAGGATAAGTGCAAATTAATGCCAAACAGAAGAACGTTGTTTAATAAACTAGTGTTATTATTAGTTTAGTATATATATTTACAGTACAACTTAGCCCCGCACCTTACTTGAGATGTCTAGCCTTACCTGCTGCTTAGAGTAAAAGTTATATTTACATATATAGTCTGATTCAAAATCTACACTACATTGCGCCGGCTCGTACGAGGCGCGATAGTGTAAATTTGGCCTTCAAAAGTTCTCTCGCCCGAAGAGAGTGAAGGCAAATTTTGCAACACCGCGCCTCATATGAGGCCGGCGCAATGTAGTCTAGGTTTTGAAACGGACTATATTCTCTAAAGATACTCAAAGTAGTTTAGTGATCACAAGTTCAACAATCAATTTGTTTATAAATACCCTATTTCGATATTCTAACAGTAATAAAATACATTTATTAATGCTCTTTTTTGTACAATGTAACCCGTAATATAACTGCGTAATTTGTACACTCGTTGCCTATAAATGTAATACAAATAGTTTACAAAGATATTAATAATAATATAAAATTTAATAGCAGAATTATTTGTTTCCTCTTTTAGTTTGGCGCTAACAGAAAACAGGAGAGTCGAAACAAAGCGATCTTGAAGTTGACTGCAACCATTTTCAGTTCAAAATAGTTCTGTATTCTGGTAGTCTTATCTTTTATAATAAAATACATTAAATTATTATTATCTATTACTTTTCTATTTAATTAGTAGATTCGCTAGATGTTCTTTCACTAGATGTAGTGAATCTAACTGGAGTGGAACGTAGTGAACTGGGAGACCAACCCTAAACAACTTAGATTATAAATTATAAAATCTATAGTTAACTATACTATTTCAAGAAGATTAATAATAATATAATATTTATTCAATTCTCAAGATTATGTCTATCTGATTGTTAATGCTTTCTTTCCAAGTTCTTGGTTCACTTCTT
>JAQGAV010001266.1:0-22202 GCA_034691345.1 Phasmarhabditis papillosa
AGAACTTGGAAAGAAAGCATTAACAATCAGATAGACATAATCTTGAGAATTGAATAAATATTATATTATTATTATTATATATGATACATTCACAATTCACTGAAACTAGTTTATGCGTTAAATACGTTTAAACAACTGTTAAACACAAACTTTATATTGCGTATTTCTTCTTTTTTAACACTGCGCCTGCTGTCATTCTCTACTCAGAAACTCAGCCGCGAATGTCCTGCTGGTTCGTCAGAATAGTGGCGAAAGGTAAAATATTGGCTGCGAGGTAGCCGAGAATTGCCGGCGAGATCGCAGCGACATCGCAGTGAAGTAGCACTGAGCTCGCTGTCCATAGCGAGTTCGCCGACAATTTATTGCGAGTCGCGATAAGGACGCCAATAGATAGATAGCACTGAGGTCGAAACGCTCGCGAGTTCTTCGCGACCTGTTCGCACCCGTAATGCGATCTGCGCGCTAGTGACGAACCAGCAGGGCACTCGCGGCTGACTGTCTGAGTAGTACAAACAATTGAGCTTCGTAAAAAAATTGAGCTTCGTAACGCGGTAACACTAGCGAGGCGGTGTGTTATAAAAATTAATGTACTTTTAAAGAAAACGCACCACGTTGACCGATTTTACATTTCTTTTTTAGAATACTGCGCCTCGCTTATGATACCGCGCTAGAAAGCTAGTTCTTGAGAAAAACTATAGTTGGTTTTTCGTTTTTGAACTGCAAGTGAACTTGTTAGTCCACTTGTTCGGAGGTACTTCTCGCGGCTGTAAGCTGTTTTTAAAACAAGGATGTACAATAAAAATACAACAGTGCAGAGACAACTTCTATACAATTTCAGTTTGTTGTAAATATAAACCTGTATAAATACATTTGGATCTTGTAGTTTAGAATAATGCATATATATCTTTTTTTTTTTAATAATAATAATTTATTAACAAGTAACCTATCTTTACATAGTCCGTTTCTTTAAAGGTCTATTAATTATAAGGCGAGCGCGCAATTATACATTGCGCGCTTGTACATTTTCTTTCGATTTTCGCGCTCCTTCTAAATTCTACAGTACAGCTCTGCAAACCATTCATCCGTCGACTATACATAGCGCAGACCTCGTACGATGCGCGGTGTAGTAAAATTTGCCTTCAAATTCGGGAAAATGCCTTCCCTCTCTTCGGGCGAGAGAACTTTTGAAGGCAAATTTTATAACACCGCGCATCGTACCGGCGCAAAGTAGTCTAGGTTTTGAAGCGGACTATATAAGAAATTTTCATTGTTTAGTGCATGTTGTACACTGCTTGTGCTGCAAAGTACTGCTTTCTCGCACGTATTTTGAGCCTTTTCTGGCTAGTTCTACGCCAGGCTGCGTCTCGCCACGAAACTACACTAAGCTGCTTGCGACCAATTGCCAATGCTCGCCAAATCCCAAAATGGCATAACGCTAGTTGTTTACTTGTTAGTTTGTCTGTTGTTACTTGTTCGATATAATTTATGTAGATCGGGTTTTTCTTTGTTCTTGTCTTATATTATTTGTCTAGTTGAGTGGGGGGAAAAGTAGGATCTTTCTTCTTTTGCTCTTTTCGTTATATGCTGTATGGTGCACACTCGGTGCGGAGATTATGGAATCTAAGGTCCTCTCTCGATCGTGGCAACTGCGTTTGAGGACAGGAAGACGAATAGTTAGGCCACCGCAACGGGCTTCTTCCACAACTATCGGGTGCATTGGCCAGGATACCAGAAAGGCCAGAGAGGGACAAATTGTAAGCGCAAAAGGCAGTAATGCGCCGAACAGGTATGATTTACTTTTGTTAATGAGAAATATTTGATATGATATAATATACAAATGTAGAAAAATAATCTATTGTTCGACACTTTTATTTACAGTTGGATGTGACCTTGTTGATGTCTGAACCAGAATACCTACAAACAGAACATGATTCGAATACCATATTTACGACATAAAATTTATCTGTACGTATAAACCCTTCTCTACCATCTATTTTTGTTGCATACACTAAACAATCGTTTACAGGTGACTAAGATAATTGTTTTCTATGCTTGAGTAAGCTCTACGGATTTTAGAGAGGAATGTAACGAAATAATTTATTACTTCATTATATTGACGTCACTGCAAAATAGATATACAACATAGGAAAGTATTTCAAAAGTATTTTATTTCCTGTATCACTCGAATGACAATAATAGTAGATTTCTTCGAGGCAACGTTTCGGTCATTTATTCCGTTCAGTCTTCGGGTGCACGACATTCAGTCTTCAGGTGCACGAAACATGGGATAAATAAGCTGATGGGTTCCCAAGTCTTCTGCAGATACGGGGAGTCGAAACCACATCCTCAGATCCTCACGGATTCAGAGACCGCTGCCAAACCACTAGGCTTAAGCACCCGCTACATAGGAAATACCTTTTTTTTATTCTTGATACTATTTAACACTTTTCTGTAGCTTTTGAAACTGCTTCGAACATTCATGAAAATGGTCATGCAATCTACCTTGCTTTACTAATAAATCTTTACCGGTTTTAAAATAATAAATTGATGTTTTTATGTCAATTTATACGTTAGCTAAATTATTGGAATGTAATATGTTTGATCAATATTGGCATTCATTTCTTTATATATAAATCATTTCCGTTGTATAGTTAAAAAAAGCCTGTAAAATAGTTGGTTTGAATGAATGACCAGATGTTTGCCCCTATCAGCTCGACCCTAGAAGCGTCGTTATGCTTTCTTTCAGATATCGAAGCACCGATATGGACACCCCTACGCCCTTAAAATAGTGGTTCTAGCCTTATAACTTTCCATTTATAGAAATACTCTCTAAGACGTAGTTACTCAGGTTGAGGCCCAGAAACCAAAACGGTATCCATAACGCAGGTACCTAGTATTAAATCAAGTTAAATAGGTTTTTTGACAGTTGAGGTTTGTTATGGTAATGATGTTGTTCGGTAGACATTGTAATATTATTTTATACAATATTATAATATAGGGTATGTTGTCCGACCAAAAGTCATATAAACGCTTCTACCAATTTATGATATGTTTCTTCAGCATTCATTGAATTTCCGATAAAATCTGTTCGCACTTGTTTATGCTGATATTAGTTCAATAAAATCATAACAAGATATAAATCACCAGCTGAGACAACACACGAAATTTGGTCACATCACATCGGACATATCTTTTAAAATATAGTCAATTCAACCCTAACTTCTATAAACACTATCTTGATTCCCTCAAACAACTACTGCTGAAAAGTTGTGTACTGGTTTCTAGCTATTGTCAGTGTGTCAGGATTTGTATTCATTACAAAATATTTTATTTATTGAGGTTCAAAACAATTGACGTTTACTGTCCTTACATCAATCATGTACTTCAGAACTTTTTTCTGCTTTCTTGTCTGTCTCGTGGACGATTTTCTTTTTTTGACTTTCAAGCTTCATGATTTAGCATGCTTGTGAGACATTTGAACTGATAATGAATCTATACTTTAAACAGTTTCAGCCGACCTTATTGAACCTCTGACTACATATTCAATCAAAGAAGTGCAAGATGACAGTCACCAAGGAAGCAACTCCTCTCTTGAAGGAGCAGAGGTAAGTATGAAATAGAAAACATCCAATTGGAAGTTAGAATGATAACATTTTGTATTGGCTTTCTTCATCAAGGAGAGCTAGTCGAATTGGGTAACATCCCTTGACTGGTTTTCAAGAATAACCTTTAATCTATCATATACCTCTTATATAAAGAAACATATTAATCTTAATAGTTTTACTTTTTGTTTTGAGTTAACGCGAGAAAATACTACAATTAGTTAATTTGGACAGAATGTAGCAAGCGGTTTAGGGTCTATTTGGTTTATTGATGAATGTCTTAGTAATGGACTCGGTTTTGGGCGCCATGGTTTTCTGTATAACAGAATGCGAACAAAGTACAAACTAATATTCAAAATTGAAGAGAAGCGCACTTTTTATCGTTGTTTTCGTCGCTGCCGTCACTGTGATTGGTTTAGACACGTGACCGATACTGATGTTTTGTTTATTTACGAAGGAAGTCAGTAAACACAGTAAATAAAAGGGAAGCCCTGATAAGTCTGTCCTTGAAAACTATTTTAATAATTTACTACTGCCAGTTAGTTATTCAGCATTCAAAGAATATGCTAGATAAAATAGAGTGAATTCAATTGCGGCAGGGGTCCGCAAACCAGCGGCCGGCCGCGGCCCAGTTTGGAAAAACTCTCGGCCGGCCGGGGCCGGCCGGTGCGGAGCCCTGATTTGCGGTAACTTCTTAGTAACGGCTGAGCTAAACATATATTTCATTGAATATAGATAACATACGCATTCTTTCTAATATTAGCAATCACAAACTGTTTGTGTCGCATAAGATCTCATACCATGCTTAGGGGTTTTTCTGGGAGTATCAGGTGATTGTAAAACTCTTATCGAAAAATTGACAGCCATTAAAAGGCTTTAAAACTCTGAAACCCTTTGAAAATGATAGACGGGAAGATTAAATTATCAAATAAGGAAACTAATGACAAACCAGAGTATTTCATAAATGTAGTTAATAACAGCAAAAAGAATGAAAGGGAGAAGATTGTCTTAGGCTAGTAATAGTTTTCTTAACACATTGGCATATTGCTGTATTACATCTATGGAAACATAACACAATATACAAATTTTAATTTATTTTTTTCGAAGGTTGATAGAGGAAAAATAGGGGAAAAACACAAAAGTTGATTAACTAGGGAGAAGAATTCAAGAAGTTGATAAATAACTGCTTCTAATATGAAATTGGAACGTTTTCCAACTACTTTGATTAAAAAACTTGACAAGGGGTAATGTCTCATGGAAAACTATAGTATTTTTGATGATCAAAGGAGCAAATGAATTCTTGTTGTATGAGCATTGCGTTGCATAATTGTCAATCCGTCTGCACTTTTGTTTCTCTATAGTTTTGAAATAGAGTGCAATCGTATAAAGTTGGACGTTGTTTAAGTTCTACCATATTTGCTACAGTAACTGAACAAAAATGACAAAGATAGCTGTCAGTTTTACAAAAAAAGAATAAGAGTGGTTTTTAAGTCTAGTTATGCACTACCTTCTATATTCCATTATTCCGTTAGTTTTAAATAGTCTAAATGATTATACAAAAGAAAGCCTGACATGTTATAGTTGTTATGGTTATATTTAGCATGAAATTGTATAAGGAGTAAATACATATCTAGATATTTGTATTAACTTGTTAGGTTTTGCGCATGCCTTTTAACAATCATCACGAACGATTTGAATTGTTAGGTGGTCAGGGACCGGTAACAACAAAATATCATGCAAACGGCCACTATAAAAGTGAAAGCAATTTTTCCCACTATATAGGCAAGATGATTTTCCAATTTTCTGAAGTTAATGCTCTTTCGAGAACGGATGAATAGGTGGATTACTACTGATCACTCATTAGTAATGAAAAAAGACTTACCGCAAAGTTTCTTCTCAATTGCTTCTAAAGTATGGCGTTCAGTTTGAATCTTAGCTTATGGTAGTTTTAATCTACAGCGGCAGAAGCTACATTTTATTAAATATCATCATTTATTGTCACTCTAGACCAAAATCTAAAGAAAAGAACTGATAACTGACTAATCGGATTAAATCTGCTAATTTATTACTGCTAATGTTGCTCCTAATCGAAGACCAAATAGCTTTTTGTTTGTTATCTTAGAAAAGTTTCTATCGTTACTTAGAATGATGATTATTCGCAATCTCCGGTTTAATCCTTCTTTAGTTTGAACAGTAGCTGCTACCTAACTTTTTATCACCGGTGTTGAAAATTAGTGTAAAAGCTTTTATTTATTGGATACTTATGTTAATTTCTTAGCTTTCCGCAGATATACTTTTCAATTAAATCAAAGGAAGAATCCGATATATAAAATAATTACTTTGTTTAGACAATGCAATTATCTATTGCAAAGAAAAACTGAACCAACAGCAAACAAATGCATTTTAAAGATTGTGCGTTGTAGAAAAACAAAGTTTCTGTCTTCAATCTGCTATAAGATGACTTAGTTGGTGGTCATTACCGGGTTTATATTACACATTGGCTATCTCTAGATGTTGTTTTAAGACATTTGGTCATGCCTTTTCCTTTTTCCCTACAGAACCTTTTTCACAGATATGCGATCAAAACTTTTTCTCTCAGATGGTGTTGAAGGTCGAATGGAAGAGTAACGCCATAAATTTTCAGATCACATTTGTTAACCTTCTTTATTGAGCAACGTCTGGAGAACGAAGTATAACTAGTTCTCACATTCAATATTTGCCTCATAGAATTATTTGTCGTTTGCTAACATAAAAACTCAAAATTTTTGTATGCAGGGTCCAATGGTTATTTAAAAAAACCTACTTTTTGTCTAAGACATACATCCAGAATTTGTATCTTTCTTTCTTCTAAAATAACTAGTTCATATGGTACAAAAGAATAGCGCGTGGTCAGATCCTTCGTCATTACTATTGATGTCGATATATTGCACTTTAAGTTAAAAGACGCTACTTACATATTATTAGATCACCTTACAAATCATTTTTCTAAAAACTCTTACTTTTTATGTAATTAGTTTTTATTATAAAGGCTAATGTTTTGGTTTTAGCTATTTAACAACTTGTTTTAATGGAAACTATCTAAGAGACCATATGTCAACCCATTATTATCATTATATAACCAACTAACAGATAGATTTTAACTGATTATGTTGGGAACAGTTTCTCCTATAATCTTAAAACAATTGTTACTTTTTGTTGCTAACAATAATAGAAACCTAGAAGGATAATGTATACCTATTACCGATAATGTTAAGCGATTCAATTTAGTACTGAAATAGAAGGAACCCTGTCAATAAAATAACAGAGCATTGAACTAATAAATAAAACATTTTTACATACTAGTAAATTATGACAACTAAGTTAGTGCATCTCTTTGCATATTTTGATTACCAATCATTGCGAACTATCTTAAAAACTATCTCTTTTCAACTGCAATTTCAATTGCACATAGATTTGTGTGATTGTTTGATCGCTTTATTTCAACCTTATGACCTTTTACAGAAGACATAATTTCGGGTGCATAATAACAGTCTCCAAATTGGGCTTGTAATCCGCATTAAAGAGCAGTTGTGTATTTTATCAAATTTGCATGTTGCTGATAATAACAAAAAGTACGCTGTATTTAAGTTCATTTCGATATTAGTCTTAAAATTGCAAGGAAGGCAGTGTGGCCTGAAAGTACAGTTAAAAGTACAAGTTAAGGGTCTCTACCAGAGACACTGTGTTACAATTTAATAAGAAAGATGACGTTGTCGCGGATTTTGACATTTTTTGTTCATGTGAAACAGTAATAGTCCCCGCAAACTAGAATAAACTGTATTGTATTATATATAAATCAATGTTTTTGCTATGTACTACGACTGAGATTCTCTGAATGCAATAACTTACTATTATTCCAGAATGACGAACAAACGTGCGCCCAGTTTAAGAATGGTATTAGTTGCCCTAGTGGTCTCTCTTGGTGGCTCATTTCATTTTGGATATCAATTAGTCGTAACAAATCCCTCACAGAAAGCTTTTATCAGCTTCCTCAACTCTACTCTTAATGAAGGTGCCACAGTGAACGGAACAATGACATTCGGAAGTTTGTCACAAAATGGATTACAGGTATTTTTGGAGAAAATACACCCATTTTAGCAAATTTAGCAGATTAAAAAAATTAAGCAAATTTATTTATATATATAACATTAAAACCATCCTGTTTAAAATTATTTTATTTAGAATATTTGGAGTATTGTGGTAGCAGTTTTGTTTCTCGGAGCACTTGCCGGTTCCTTCAGTATTCGCCTCATTGCTGACAAACTAGGCAGAAAAAGGGGTCTATATGTTTCTATTGGTCTTGGCATGATCTCAGCCGGATTGTCGGTGCTGGCTTTCTTTGTGAGTTGCATCGAATATTAGTCCTAACTGTTTACATTTAATTTATTTAGCTCCGACAACATTTTAATTGTCATTTGTCTGCCTTCATTGTATATGTGGCCTCACGTATTCTTATTGGATTTTCTGTCAGTTTGAGTCTAGGTCTAGCTGCCTTGTTCCTTTCTGAAGCCAGGTGAGCTAAGGATCGTAACTAAATAGATTTTAACTTTCTAATTTATTATTTATTGAACATTTAATAAAACATCGATCAGAATTAAACATAGACCAAAATTTTTACATTCTTTGAAGGAACCAATTTAAAGTTATCATACAATTTGCCTTTAGTCCAACTGAATGTCGTGGTTCAATTGGTATGATTACTGGTGTTTGTGTTCAATGTGGTACAGTAGTTGGATCTATTCTAGCAATGCCTCAAATTTTTGGAACTGTCAATAGCTGGTTAGTTAATTTAACCTAGAATACAGAATAATCAATGTATACAATTATTACTATTTTGTTTTAGGTATCTCATCTATGTTTCGGAGATTGGCATAATGGGTGTTTTCTTTGTACTACTACCTTTCTTCCCTGAATCACCTAGATATCTCGTTCAACATGGTTTTGATGATAATGCCAAGAAGGCCATCCAATACTATCACAAATGTTCTCCGGAAAGAGCAGACGAAATGCTTGTGCAAATCAAGGCTAGTGGTGAATTGTTGTCATAATTGAAATTCTATTTCTAGGAAGAACAGAGCAGAAGTGTCAAGAACTACGGAATGATGGACTGTATTAAAAAGGCTTCTCTCAGAAGAAAGGCTCTTATTGGAATGATCGTCACATTTGCTATGTCATTCAGTGGAATTGCCGGTACGCCGATTGAAATTAATTTTATTATCTTTCTTTTCTTTTTACTTTTTCAGTCAATACTATTCATTTTTAGTAATAAACGCATATGCCGTGGAAATCCTCCTTAGTACCGGACTGTCACCACTCGGTGCATCGCTTGGTAACGTGGGAATAGCCTCCGTTAGTGTGGTAAGTGGGACATTAATAAAAGTGTATTGTCTTTTTTCCATTCAATACAAAGTAACAGTAATAATTGTTTATTAATATATATTAACTTAGGTTGCTATTGTGATATCTTCGATGGTGGTAGATAAATTTGGCCGTCGGCCCTTGCTACTCGTTTCATTCGCAGGAATACTAGTTTGTAATATGTTTATTTTTGGACTAATGTATTCATTCGACAAATACAAGGTAGTTTAATAACTAATTAAAATTTCAAAAAGTTATATTTTCAGTATACTTACTTGGGATATATTCTCATCTTTGTGATATGCATATTTATCATTTTCTTTGCAATTGGGCCTGGACCGCTGTGCTACTTCATTACTGCTGAGCTCGTTGGACAATCAGCAAGAAGCGCCGCACAGAGTTGGGCTTCTGTAGTGCAAATGCTATGGTTAGTGATTTATGGGTAATGAATAACTCGAACATTTGCTGCAAAAAAATAAATACGGAAATATTTTAAACTGTGGATAACATGAACTTGCATCAAACTTATTGATATGCGTTTCAGTCGTTTCATCCTGGTTACTGCCTATCTACCAATGAAGAATGTTCTGCATTCGTTTGCTTATTTGATTCTCTTTGTAGCACCGGTACTCCTGTCACTTGTCTATCTTTATTTCTATCTACCTGAGACCAAAAATAAAAATGCCGAAGAAGTAAGTCAATCAAATAAAAGTTAGAATATGGGACAATTCAAGGCTAATTTGTATAAACACTGAATTTTATAAGCAAAAAAAATATAATTTTAGGTTGAAGAAGCTATGCATCGTTTACCAACCATCTTTTCACTGACAAACAAAGTCAAGGGTGAGAAAGAATCAGAAAAACCAATTCCTGTTGATGATATTCTCTAATTTTGTATTAAGTACAAAAGTACTCGATTCTAGTCATTATGCACATTTTTGAATTCACTTTGTTATTTCAGTGATATATTTCTATCTATGTTTTTGAATTTCCCCTCCTTGTTCGCCAAGTCTTATTTTATTTCTCTTTTCTTCCGGTTAGGCGAGAACTCTCGGTTTTATACTCTTTGATGTGCTTTTGTCATAATGGAATTCTCTCTTATTCCGAGAGATATACGGTTTTTGCGACATTTCGCCATTTTAAGGCGATGTTTTCTTTGTTTTCTATTGAAAATAATAATAAATATATACTTTAATAGGTTCAAATACTTGGTTGGTAATAGTTTATAAAATATTAAAGTGAACTAGATAGTTGAAACTGAAGAAAAATGAGTACCCCTTGCAGCTTTCTGTTAATCCAGAAGTTTATCGGGTGAAAGCGGCTCCAGCAAAAATAAAGATGGCTATAGTTGTTAGTACATATATTATACTTTGTTTTGTTGTTTAGCTTTGTATTTTCTTTTCAGCCCTTTTCTCGAAACAATTGTTGTTGCCTAGAAGAAAGAAAGTGGTTTGTTCCCTCAATAAGCTGCGGAGACACTACTAACAGGGGATATGAACATGCATCCCTTTACACAAAATAGAGAGAAAAGCAGCAGATTTGACAGAAAAAATACAATTCATCTTTGAGAACAACAACTTGACGAGCGATAACAATCCACATAGGACAATGATTTACACTATCAAGACATTATAAATCAGACAATACGACTCCAGCTGACAACGATCGTACGAACATTTGAAATATGGAGTCGAAATTAATCGTAAAGTAAGATTGAGCAATGTCTACAGTCTTTCTCTTATTAACATATGTTTGTGATACAAGTTCTTGACATCTTCAGAAATCTTACAAATAACGTTCAAAACGACTCCCAGTGCAAAAAATTAAGGTTAACGGGATACAAAAATTTCGAACTTTATACATATAAAACAAGAGGCATAACCTACGGGTCATAAAAGTACTTCATCTGTAAATACAGAAAATATGCAGATGTTACGATTAATGGCAAGATTCTTGAAATTTCTGAAGACGAGGAGCGGAGTTCCATCTAGTTACTGGCTCTAAACATTTTATTTTACATACCTGTGAACTTGGTGAGAAAATTTTTTTTACACGGCACATCCATGGGATTTTAGGAATCATTAATTCCCGCACATAATGAGATCATAAATATGTGCTGTAGGACTAATAATCGGCAGTGTTTTGCACAATAAAGGTTCCTTACAATGACTGCCATATTTATTGATCTGACTCTGATTTATCTACTCAATGGAACTGGGAAAAAATACTAAACAACTATTGATGCGGCAAACGAGCTTAAAAAATATATAGATGAAAGGGTTAACTGATATTTACAAAAAAACTTATGACCCATGTAAACGGCGGACATATAATTTTATCAAACTGCAATAAACATTAGAGGAGCTGAATGAACCGTATCTGAGACCTCAAACGCGTTCCATGGCAAAACTAAAGTATTACTTTTTAGAGAAAAGTGCAGACGCTCGAATTAAGAAACAGTTCAATTACCTACGAAATAGTTTCTTCAGAAACTTTCTAATTGCCAACCTCAGTAGCCTCGGATAATTCAAAATTCACCGAATACTCGATGAATCAGAGAGAACACAAGTATTTTTTTGGATTCTTTCCATTTTCTAGTCTTCTAAAAAGGGAATATATAATATTGAATTGTCTGAGCACCTCGGCATCCTCGATATACGGCATCTTTTCGCCCACCTTACAACGCGTCCCGAAATAATCCCGTCCCCAATGATCAGCACTGAGGCAAAGAGTGGAGGCGGTCTTTCGACTTCGGTCAAAAGATATCCGTCAAATGAAGGCTTATATCAGTCAGCTCCTTACTTAGGTTTATTTAATTTACAGATGAATAATCTATTCACAGTCAATGTTTTCTGCTTACGAAGTTTTAATTATCTTTCTAAATAATTTTCATATTTACAATTTTGTAAACTGTTGATATGGATGTAGCTAGACTTTGATTTTGAATATGAATATACTAGTTACTCCCAAGTGGTTTTAATATATAATTTTATTTGATTGAATTAAGTGCTACTTAAAGTTCTCAAAGTTGCAAATAAAAAATAATAATGACAATCTGAGATACAAATAAAGAATCTATATATATTGTTCAAGTGTATCATCTTCAATGCAAACTCTTTCACTCATCTTTTGCTGCCAGACGTAGTTGCCGTGGCTGGTGGCACATTTTGATTACACTTTTCAATTGCCCTCCGCGGGATCACACCTTGGTGTTCTATTACGAATAATAGAAACCAAACGTAAAAATATTTAATCAATATGACTACGTCGTTTTTTAGTTTATCTTTGGTAGTATATCATCTGTAGGCGTGTCTTACAAGTCAATAGATGTTAAAGCTTATATTTCAGTTAAGTCTCTGTTTGAGATGTGCTGTAAATGTCAATTTTTTCCATATTGTCATGTCCAATGAAGATCATGTTTGAACTTCGTTTCATTTTTTTGGACCTCACGAGGTGCTCCTCCGCATTGTTTCTTGTGACACTTGTTCCGGTCGGTGTTCTCCGTACTCCTCCATTCATGCCAAGATGCACTTTACATGCATATCGCCAACTGATCAGCAATCAGTTGGCCTAACATACAACCATTCTGTGTTGTGTTTTTGTCGCCATTCAAGAAAATGTTCTCATACATCAAGTTGGAGACCTAGGCATTGGGCAGATACGAACCAACAAGTGTTGTTTCCGCCCCCGCTCACACGCAGATACGAAGTGGCGGGTATCCTGACAAGGCGAGCCCGGGCCTTCATTACCAGTGCTAGGTAGAAGCTGTAGCATTCATACTCCCTTACTTTACTTAATAGTAGCAATATACCATTTAATCTTTGTGTATATAAAGATTATATAGATTCTTTATCATGAGTTAACAATAACTTCATATAACTTGATATCAGTAAGTTATCAAGAATTGTGTTTAGATAGTAAAGTCTTTGGGCCGTCCATAAAAGTTTAAAAACTTTTGAACATTTACTATACTACTATGCTATTATAAGTATATTCTGTACTAATCTTTCATATATCTGTCTGCTATTCATTGATATACTGAACTACATCTAAAACATTCCACTATATCAGTAGTCTATTGCTGTATCTGCTTTTGTTTTCTAACAGTTACTTATTATTCTAATAGTTTTGTAATTTCTTATAAATGTTAATATGTTCTCATTTTTAAAGTCATAAAACGTTACCCCTTTATTGTTAAGATGTCTGACACAGAACAACAAGAGGAGTTCCACGACGCCGAGGAGAATCAGGAAGTAGCTCAAGTCGATATGGAACCAGCTGGTAGGTATTTTTATTTTGT
Organism: Phasmarhabditis papillosa; assembly: GCA_034691345.1. Lineage (NCBI taxonomy): Eukaryota > Metazoa > Nematoda > Chromadorea > Rhabditida > Rhabditidae > Pellioditis > Pellioditis papillosa. The sequence continues at coordinate 13,300 of JAQGAV010001266.1, forward strand.
GGGCCATCAGAGTGATTGAGTGACAACAGTTGTTTAATACCTCTATTATTATACCTTTATGGGTTATTAATCTTCTGAAATGATTGATCTGAGAAATAATACTTAATTTTTTCTTAGAAGTTAGGAATATTTTGATAACGAAATTAGTTTTGCATGTGTTATGGTAACATGTAATTTTAATTGTTGTGAAAAAAACCGATGTATTAATGTGAATATTAGCGGGAAAAATAGTTGTTTCCTAATATTGAAGATTTTTGACTAATCACGTAACCAGTTTGTAATTTGCGAGATTATATTGTAAGGGAAAATAGTTTTGCTTATAGTTAGCATAGGTTAATTTCAAGTGGTTTATTTCAGTTGGTTTTGTTGTAGAAGAAGCTGGAGAAGGTGAAGCTTTGGCTACAGTACCTGAGTCTGAAGAAACTGCACCAGAACCGGCCGACGAAGACCGAACCGAAGACCAGGTCAGCAATACTTTATTTTAAATATTTGTTAACGTATTCAGCCGCAGACTATCTATTTTACTCATTTAATTACTACTCGGAGTTCATCAATCAACAAAAGAAAGTTTCATTGTTGAAGCTAGGCGTTTCGGCGTTTACAACAAAGGTTTCGGCGCTGAGATATCCGTAGCTGAAAAGGGGCGCAGTTGGCAGGCCCAACACATGCAATGTAGTAAAGCAAAAGAAAGAAAGAAGAGCACTCAGTGCCACAAAACACATAAATAATAACATAATTATTAATAAATCGATATTAGAAGTTATTGATTCCAAACAATGAATAAACGAAAGCTCGAGGTATACCTGTTAAACGACTCATATAAGGTAAAAACTTTCATTTGAATTATATGAACTAGGGAAAACTGAAATGATTTTTCGATGAAATTTTTTAAAAATTTAAATCGGATATCGGTTTGACTGTCAAATTTACACTATTTCGTAATCCCCGAATCTACTATTGTATGTTGGTAAAAAAATGTTAAAAGAAATTTCGTGGGCAGTGGAGTGTTCAAATTCCAAGTGCTTTGCCAATTTACCAACTCATTCTCGGGATAATCAAATGGTTTTTTAAAGACAAACAAATGTGTGGGGTGGGGACACATTTGTCGGATATCGGTGCGCGCAATCCCTACAACCACCGTTCCTGACTGGTATTGGCTCAAACACAAGCAAACCACCCATTAAATAAACTAACACTAGTTTCATCTACCCCCCGCCGTTACTAAAGATTCTTACATTTACAATATTCTTCTCTATACAATATGAAACGCGTTTCTTTTGAGGTAGGAACTGTTTATTTAGTCCATCGTTAAATATTCCACAAATGCACAATATACAGCAAAAATGAAAGTCATCATAGAAATATATATAGTCTTTTTAACTAATCTGTCTAAATTTAGGTGCCAGACATCACTGGAACTGAGTATGTTGATCCAATGACTACAAGCATGGATGGAATTGAGGATCTCCCAGCCAATGAAGAAACGCAGGTATATAACACGGTGACACTCTACTACCAAGCATGTATTACATATTACTTTCTTTTATTTATCGAAGAAACTTAGTTTAGTTAATAGTAGCTAACTAACGGTCGCATTTTCTTTATTCATATTTTGCGTGTCATTTGCATGAATTCAGTACGGAGACACAATATTAGAAGAAGAAGAGCTTCCGGACCAAATGGAGTTGGTAGATCAACAGGAATCAAGTGAAGACGACCATCACAGTGAATATGATGATGACGATATAGAAGAGGAATATGATGATGTGCCCAAATTGGCCAGCGAAGACGAAGAGCATGATGAGGTTTATTAGAACTTATGAATGAATCCCAGTCTACTACTATTATTAAATTAGCATTGTAACAAAGCTTATGATAGAATAACCATAACTGCGTTGCATAAAAAAATCTTCAGGTTTCCGAAGACGCAGCCGCAGAAGAAGCTGCTCCTGCTGAAGAGCCACAGGAGGATGCTGCCCCAGCAGAGGAACCTCAAGAAGCTGAGCCAGTCCAGGAAGAAGCTGCCCCGGTCAGTTTAAAATACAAAAGTCGGTCATTGACTGTTTTTATAATTTCGTTAAAGATAATTTGTAATTTCTTTAAATCTATCAATTTTCCATGGGTTTCTTCCATTTAGGCTGAGGAAGAACCACAGGCCGAGGATTCCATTGCTGCTCCAGAGGTTAGTAAACAACATGCTTGAAAAGTATTATTTGTTCATTTAGGCTGAGGAATCTGTGGCTGAAGCTGAACCCGTTGCTGAGACCGTTGAGGCCCCAATTGAGGAGGAAGCCCCACCAGCTGAGGTAAAAATATTTATAATCGTCACCGCTTTCCCGTATTCCTATGAATATAAATGTTCAATTTCTCTTCTTATAGGCTGAACCCGTCGCTGAGGAAGCCGCTCCTGAAGCCGAGCCCGAGGCTGAGCCTGAAGCTGAACCTAAAACTCCAGCTCCAGCCGAGGAAGAGGTTAGTTAAAGAATTATATAAATTTTAAACGAGATCAATCTCAGAAAATCAATTCATAGCTGTGTTTGAAGTTTGACGAAAAAAACAACGAACAGCTGTGTGTTCCTTATTTTTTTGGTTTCATTGTATTTTTCTTTTTTTGTGACAATAACAGAAACAGTTGGAGTGTAATAGTAATTGTTATGCTCATCAAGTGTTGCCGCCTGTTAGGTTAATGTTTCTATCAGCTGGTAATCTTAATCCGCCCCTTCATGGAGCTACTTTCTCATTCAGTAGACACTTCTACTAGAAAGAAGGTTCTCGAACCTTTAAAGAACTTTCAATATTTCATGACATTTTACTTACTCATGAAAAGCTAACATTAACTTGAAGATTATTCAGATGCCTCCCACCGGAACCGACCCAGCTGAGAATGTGCCCGAAATCGAAAATCAGTTCGAGCTGCAGGCTCCACCAGAGGGAAAGAGACCTCGTACTCCAAATGAGCTAGACACTGCCCCAGCTGAAGAAGAACCCGAAGAAGTTGAGGAGCCACAGGCCGAAGAAACCCCAGCTACTCCAGCTGCTTCTGGTGAGACAGACTCATTAAATAGTAAAATTAAGTAGTCTTTATTAGCGAGTTTTTATTTAAATTTTCAACTCATGCTATGATTTCAGAGAAGCAATCTGTTCCACTAACTCCTAAATCTGCCAAGAGCTCGGTTCCCCCAACACCAGTTGCTGACGAGGTTTGTCAAATAAATCACCGTATACAATTTCGAAATGAAAAACTTATAAAAAAGGTACAATAATAAGAAACAAATCAGTCTATTCATAAACTTTTCACATAAATCAGATATAATAGTTAACAATCTTATAGGTGCCCCCAACTCCCAAATCAGCTAAGAGCTCTGTTCCCCCTACTCCAGTAGACGAGGTATAATGTTGTCTATATAGCCCTAGTTAATTTTTTATATTCAAGGTCCCACCAACTCCAAAATCAGCCAAGAGTTCTGTTCCTCCAACCCCAATTGCTGAGGATGTAATCGTTAACCATTTATATATTTTCATAATTTATTTTAGGCTCCAGCTACTCCAAAGTCCGCTGCTGGCTCTGTACCGCCCACTCCTCGATCGGCGGTCGGTTCTATCCCACCCACGCCTAAAACAAACGGAACTGTCTGTAATGGAACGTACGTGGAAGAAACACAAAAATATAATTTACCCAAATTAACTGATTATAGTTATTCCTGTTCACCAAGTGAGCATGTTTTTAAATTCTTCAAGTCATTTTACCCGGAATACCCTTGTCTTCTCCTATGACCTTTTATCTAATACCTGCTTCCTTCTAGACCTAAAGCAACCCCACTAGCAACTCCTGCAGCTGAGTCCACTCCTAAAGCAACTGGAACACCAAAGTCGAACACTGCCTTCAATTTTGAGGAGACTCCAGCCACACCAAAGGCTGACAGTCAGGTTACTTTCGAGGAAGTCAGTGCACCAACACCAAAGACTCCCAGGACCCCACGCACGCCGAGAACCCCAAGAACACCTAAGACTCCTAAGGCTGCTGTGTAAGTATCAATAACAAACGGTTTACTTCTTACTGAGTGCTTCATGCTACACTTTCGAATCTGAAATGTACACATTTTCTTTTTAAGTGTTGAGGAACCCGTTGATGAGCAAGAACCAGAACCAGTGGCTGAAGAAACTGTCGAGGAGCCAGAGCCAGAGGTGAGTTGCATTGGAATAATATATGTTTAAGACTTTGAAATTATAGCTACATATAAATATTTTCAAAGAAATAACCATATTAAAAGATTGCAATACAATAAGATTTTAAATAAATTATAGGCCGAAGAAACCCCAGAAGCTGAACCTGAGGCAGTAGAAGAACCACAGGAAGAGACACAGGAAGAACCACAGGAAGAGACACAGGAAGAAGCAGCTCCCGAGGCAGAGGAGCCAGAACCAGTGGTAGAGGTAAGAATATACGAAATAAACATATTTGATATTATTTATAAAAGAAAGAGACGGTCGAAGCTGAAGAAGCTGCTCCACGCAGTCCCAGAAAGGCTGCTTCACCATCACCACCACCAAGGGCTCGCCGCCAGTCACCTTCTCCCGAAAGAAAACGTGACATCGCCCCAAGAGACCAAGTCAGCTACGACCAGGTAAAAATTACAAAGTTTGAACTTGCAAGCAAAACTCATGGGTTTATTCAATCATACAACAATTTAGGATTCTTACCGCCAAGTCCCTCCACCAAGAATCCCCACGGCACAGTCATTCAACTCCTGGTCTCCTCCGGAGAAGCAGACTTACCAGCCAATAAGGTTTAAAATGACTAACTTAGTTTTTATTCTATTGCATACAGTCCTTTTGTGAGCAACGCCAGCAAGTACCGCAACGAGTACACCGCCAGCTGCAACTACCGGCCCAATAGCACCTACACCAGCCAATTCGACGACATCGTCAACACCGGTTAGTGTCTGCCGCTGTTTAGAAAAATATAAATTAACTTTATAATAATTGAATTACTTCAGGCGCCTTTTCATCCGCTCTTTACTCTACAACTCGTCTCATCGAGCGCAGCCGCAGCCGTACTCGCGAACGCAGACAGGCCATGAGATCTCAGAGATCCGCCAGCAACTACTACCGGTAACTAAATAATTCATGTCTTAAATAGAGTATGACGTTGTATTTTACCGAAAATAGATGAATTTTGGAAAAGTTTGTGTAAGTCTAAATTATTTTCAATCCGTGTATTACTACTGATTAAGCTGTTAATTTTGAAGTAGTATATCTTAACCAATGCTTTTCAGATCCCTTTACAACGCGTAAGCTTTTCGTCGTTTGCTTTCTGTAACTTTAGTTTGACATTATTCTGTATGATGTGAATGAGTGTTCTACAGTATAGAAACAACTTAAAAATGTTCGGCGAAATTCAGCTTTTAGTGGCACCTTAGTAGCTCGTTTGAATGTACTGATAAAGCTAATCTGTCCTTTTAGGTACACTTCGCAGTACCCGGCACCCACCCGCACCCGCGACTATTCCACACCTCCATCACAGGTGGTCAATCGACTTCCTTCTCGCTCGGGATCCTTCATGTCTTTCATGGATTACAGCGGCGCCAAGAACGGCGAGTTGGCCCGTTCGGCTTCTCGCGGATCCGTCTACGATTCGCCACTTTCTCGCAGCAGGTATGAACAGTACCAAACTAAGTATCCGAATCATCGAATTAATATTTACAGATCGCTTGTTCTTCCGTAAGATCGTTTCATTCTTATTTATTCCCTTGCTTGTAGAAGATTTACTGCATAGATACTTTTGCACAATTTCTTGCATTACAATTCCGCACAAGTTTACATACTTCTAGAACTTAGTTTTATTGGCATGACACCTTTTACATTTCAAGTACACTACCAATTTTACCATACAGCATGAAAATATTAACTGTTAATATTTAGCTCCCGCAACAACGTGGACATGTACGTGGGAGCAGGTCGTCTTTCTCGCGTTGATAGCTACGTTAAAGATCTTCACACTCCATACGAGTACGAGGTGGGTTATTTCATTAATAGAAAAAAGCATTCGTTTCTAGGTTAGATAATATATAAAGCCGGCTATATTTTATGAGTAATAAGCTAGTGCAGGCAGCAGCGGTTTTTTAGTAGTCGAGAATTGGTTATTTAGGTGCCCTCTACTTATGATCGTTACCGATCTGCATCACGACCCGGAGCATATTCTGTTCTCAATGGATACACTGTATGTTTGTCTTGTTTTATCACAACTCAAATACTTTATTTTAAACTCTTAAATCAAGGATATATTCGAGCAAAATTCTGGTAGTAGTTAATGATGCTATAGCTTTTGTGTTATTTTTCTGAGTGCTTAGTTTTTTGATTTAACGAGTTCCGTGAGCGTCTTTGGCAAACAGGGAGGATATCGGGGCAGCGGTGCTGGTTTCTTGCGTACTGTCGCTTTATCCCTCTTGTAACATTGAATACTCCCGTCGCGCATCCAGCCAACATACAATTGAAAACCGAGCTACACTCACACTTATAATCCTCGAGCGAACGATTCTATGTATCTATTCAGCAAAAAAAGATGGTTCCGTAGGGTTTGTTATCATGTTTTGATGACCATAAACTAATTTTGTTGTGTCTCGTTTCTCACAAACAGATCGCATCTTTGTTATATCCAAGTGCGGAAATTTCATGATTGATATCAAATGAAAAAGAATGCAAATAATTGCCGAAAGATAGTAGCAATGTTTAGTGACTTTGTTTAGAGCTACACCAGTTCACCTTCCTATATCGAGACTGATTCTACTCGCCGTATGAAGAGATACCAAGCCGATGCTTCGCCCATGGTCAGAAGCATGTATGAGGTACGAATGAAAAGAAATAGCAAAGCTTTTTGACTAGGCTGTTACAAATGTCGTTATTATTATCAATTAAAAACAATCGATACCAAATTTTGTTACAAATATTAGGATAGAACCGAAGTGTCCGTTGTTTACTAGGCATGTAGTAAGTCCCTTGTCAATTATTTGTACAACTCACATTCTTCTCTGCATGAAAGTTTATCAAAGATTAATTTCAGGGGCGTATTACTCATTTGGAGAGATCCCTTTCCCGTGAAAAGGTTACTAAGGACAGGGTGAGCCCTATGTTCTGGCCTAGAGTGTTCTTTTCTAGATAGATGCTTAGTCGGCTTTAAAGAGCCGTTTGTCTTTTTATTTCTGTACCGCTTAGAGAAAAAACTTTAGAGTGTCTTTATTCTAGTTTTGATTGCTGTTAATGCCGCGTAATTTGTATCTAAGTGTTTGTAATTTAGCTGCGGAACGAGTACACACAGTTGAGCAACAAACTGAACCAGGCCGTGCGACAGATGGATCTGCTGAGGTCCACATCTTATTCAAGCATGAGATCTTCTTCTCTACCAAGAACCAACATCTACACTCATTTCTACCCATACTATTAAACTTTTTTCAATTTCACCTAGATCGCATGTAATTTCTTTCTATTTCTTTCTATTACTCTGAATAGCTTTAAAACTTTTCAAAAGAATATATTATTCTTAAGAACGAGGTGGTCAGATTCGAGAGAGACCTAGTCAGTTTGCTGAGGCTAAACGGCACAACTGTTTAGCCTTAATAGTTATTGTCTAGAGCACTAGACGCTTAAGTAGATTAAGGTCTCTTAACACCAATATTATATACCTTACAAAATTATATTCGAACGCTTATATGTGTGCCTTTTTCTGTGTATTTTTCTTTCTAGGAAATTCTGTTTTTGACAAGTGTCGAAATCAGCATTACCAATCCTATAATAATCATAATAATCTTTCTTGAATGTACAATTTGTTCTCGTTGTAACTTTCTGAGAACTTCTATCGCTTGCTAACTCTTGTCATACAAATACTTGCCATGCCATATTAATAGATATAAAGTATATTCAATAACACCCGGTAACTTAACTCTCTTTCTTCGGTGGGACTGCAAAAAACCTGGAATGCAACATCCCCTGCACGGTTCAATATGACAAACCGAATAAATTAAATAATGTTTCAGCCCTCATACACCTCCCGGCCAGTTCGAAATCCCTCTGGTACGTCGCTCAATCGCATATTCTCGGGATTTGCTAGAGACTGGGCTTCCCACTACTGAAAGGTGAATTAGAGTTAAATATTTCGAGTTACATCACGTATATTTGAATCATTACATACGAAATGAGCTTATTGAACCTATTATTTCATAGTGTCACTGCGGTTACTGTCTTGTCTGATATTTAAATTCTCTTGAATGAAAGAAATATAGTAATTGCAGGTATCGACTGGGTAACGTAGTCTATGGTGGTTTATATAGTTATCCCTGGAACGACACTATTATGCGTAAAACTATTCGTTCTTATTGTTCTGCAGCTGCCATTAGAGATCATCTAGAAACGCCACCTAGATTCCGTTCCAGAAGTAATAGTTCTTCTTCACGAACAACTTCTCGATTTCCGCTTGTAAAAGTTAACTCTACTATTTTAAGATAAGTCTTTTGTAATTTTAAGTTGTTCTCATGCTTCTCTGCCGAATTACGCAAATGTTTCTGTTTTGCCATAATCATGTTTTTTAATCAACTATGAGTTTTAGTCTATTTTAATATTGTATACATTTATATGCTTGATACAATGCAGCAAGTAATATAACATTTATGATGCAATTGTACAAATTTTAATGATGAGCTCTATTAAGAGTTCTCAGTCTATTGAAGTAATTATTAGGATTGAACAATGTTTGACAAATAAATATGATTTCAATGGTAAAAAGTTATGTTATAGTATTTTGATTATACAAAAAAACACAGCATTCTCTAAAATTGCAAAAAGTTTGCCGCCAGCAGGGGTCGAACCTGCGACCTTGGGCTTATTAGACCCACGCTCTAACCGACTGAGCT
>JAQGAV010001267.1:0-22191 GCA_034691345.1 Phasmarhabditis papillosa
GTAAATTAGTTAGTTTTGCGATAAATATGGCGCTAGTGATATGCCCACAGAGAAACAGTTCACACTACAAAGAAGAAGGGTCGGTATAATTTGTTATCTCTAAATAATAGTTAATATTTAGGCTTGGTGCCCTATATAAGGGTCTTCTACCAAAGGTCATGAGATTAGGCCCCGGTTAGTATTATTATAAACTCTTTATTAAATATGCGGAATCTTCGACACTAAATTATTTACTTTTTAAGGCGGAGCGATAATGTTGATTGTCTATGAGAATGTATATGAGTGGTTAAAGAAGAATAATTAACTGTCACAACAGTTAAACTAGGAAGTATTACATATCTACATTCCAATATTTGTAAATTTGTAAAATAACAAATGTAATTAAATTAAATTATTTAATACAGTTTCTTGAAAATGAGATCATATATCGATAAATAGACCGGTGTGACCAAAACTTTGGCGGGGAACCCGTAAAATTGTCATCAAGAGCTGTTTGTATTGAGCAATCTGCAAAGATAACAGTATATAAGAAGCTATTAACAAGTAATCTAATTCACTTCACCCTTCTCATGTGAATTTTCTAACCTATAACTTTTATTGCATCTTTGTTGAACACACCTGTCCTAATCCATTTCTACGTGTGGGGTCTGTAACTCAATTTGAGCTATCATCTGCTGAACTGCGTCATTTACATCTGGTGCAGAGGAATTCTTCACATCGGAGGAATTGTTAATATTTTCAGATATTTTACTTATTAAATCATTTACAAGACTAGCGGTTTCTTGCTCGTCCTTATCACAGGAGTGGTGTTCCTGGACAATGTGGGAACTCTTTGCGATAGCATGTAGTATTCCTTGTCCATCGATAAAAATAATAGGAACTGATTCTGATTTGTCCAAACATTCCGTAGCTTCATTACTGTATACGTTCCCATTAATAGAATCGCTAGAGATCTCTGCATTAATTGGGTTAGCAGTTACAATAGATCCGGTCGAGTCCAATATCAGTTTTGATTCCCCGTCGCAGTTACTTTCAGTTATTGTATGCACTTCTGTTTTAGTTATGTCTTCTGCATAACAAGGAGATTCCTGTTTCACTCCATTATTGTGCATCCTATCTTGCTGATTCGAGGTGTCGTCCGCAGTGCTTGCTTGAGATGACCTTCTCCAAGCAGCCCTAGTAACTCTACAACAACGTGAGAGAGCACCAATCGGGGCGACTTCTTGTGAGGTCAGCCGAGCAACAACCTTATTCTGACTAGCCGGAATTTGATAGGCGGGATCGTATTCCTAAAGGAAAAAAATTATTACACAATAACTGCATTATAATATGTTATTGAGTACTCTTATTATTTGTAGCTACCTCTTCATTATCGGATGGATCGCTGGATTCACTTTCAATTTCTACTTCCGAACTGCTTGAGCAAAGGGCTTCTTCTTCTTCTTCTGACTTTTTGCGTTTTTCCACAATTACCTGAAAATCAAAGCAATTAACCAATATAATGTATAATAACTACATCATGAGTAAAACTAAGTATGAATGTCTCATAACAGAGTTGGTTCAATGTTTTATAAAATAGGAAACCTTTGTATTTTTTAAAACTTACTGGTTTTAATCTTACTGAAGAACGTTTTTTGCTGGAAATTGCAGCAATGGGCTCAGCTTTTATAGATGTTTCATCATAAAGCATCGATTCGTGTCCAAAAGTAGGATGCTCCCAGTTGGGAAGCTAAAATAAACGTAATTAACAAAAAACTGCAAAAGATAATAAACATAAATATAACAAATAACGTACAATTACAAAAGATCCTGGATGTTCTATGGACAGAGTGTAGTTCAGTTTCTTTGGTCGGCCACGACTTCTGGGTCCACTTAACGCCATTTGTTCTGTATTTGCAACTGAATTAACCAAGTGCAATGTAAGTTTGCGAAGTTCCTGAAACATTTTATATTTTGTTATTAAAATAATAAAACGCACCCTCTCAAAGAGAGTTTCCTTTCTTTTCTTGTTTACTGTTGTTTTTCTAGTTGGTTTTGGTTCCTCACTCTCGGCGCTGTCCACCGATGTTTCCTTCGAACTCGTTTTTACATTGTCTCTTTCATCTTCGTCTAAACACTAAATATATTGACAAAAATAAAAATAATAGTGTACCTTCAGATTTCTTTCTCTTCTTAAAGCATCTTTCCTGTTTCATTCGTTCAATTCCGGCTGTCCACCAACCAGGTTGCCGTGTTTCTCTACCATCACTCTCCTGAATATTCAAAATTATAGAGGCTAATAATAGAAACTACCTTTCCTTGCCGGAACTCCTCAAAATCTTCACATTTTCTGTTTCTTGGAGCTCTTATATGACACATACAATCTGTTATCTTTGCCATAAGGTCTCCACCACGAGCACCGCGACGAGGATTCAAAATAGGATCACAGTCTCTGCAATATATACTTTGTTTAAAATATTAAAATATAAGCAAAAATATACAATAATATTTTGAAAGGAAATAATGCAACAATTCTTGAGTTGTTGTTTATAATTGTGCCGATTTGTTTATTTGGGACTACACAATTTACATTATATTAAAAAATTATTTTTACCTGCAATAGAAAGTTGGAGTTATATTGAGCTGTGCGGCTAATGCATCCATAACATCATCAGCTTTTGCATTTATTTTAAGAGTGCAATACTTGTCCTTAGGAGTCCATTGTAAATTAACTATCACTAACTAAAGTAATTGTTATTTAAAAACATAGAATTGTAATACCTTTGTTTTTTCGTTGTTAGGAAAAAGAAACTTATAACTCTTTAGAACATTAAGGCTTGTACCAATGCAAACAATTACGTCAGCATCATCAACGAGCTTGCTAGTTCCTAAAATATTTATATTTTCTTTTAAGTATTAATATTACAAACCTGTCCAGTTGAGGGGGTAATCTACTTTTCCAACTTCACCAAAATGGACAATTGTGTCCACTAGTTCTTCCTTACAAACTATACAATCCCTTCCTGTCCCGTGCTTCCTAAAAACAGTAATAGTTAATGCAAAACTATTTCTAAGACGAAAATAAGTTAATTTTAGCAAAATCTAAATTATATATAGATATACATATTTGATATTAAATCAAAAATCTATGTCGCGAAACAAACCTGAATGCGCTTTTAGCCGTTACATCGAAATGTCGAACATACTGTCGGGTGGGCTTACATTTTGGACAAACCTAAAGAAAATTGGTATGAAAGTGTAATTTTGAGAAATAACTATACCTCTATATACATGTTTCCGTGAATTTCGGATATTCCTCTTTGCGGAAGACCTGATCGAAGATGTAAACCGTCACAGTTCTGGTAATTATTATAAGTATGTGTAATAATATAAATAAAACCTGTGATAAAATATGAGTAACTAATCCACTTCGATACATTTCTTTCATTATCATGTGTGTCGAAGTTGGCTGAGCTGACATCATATCTGTGCATCTAAATAACATAATATGTGATCATTTTAATTATACATAACAAAATTAAATAGTGCGGTATATTTCTAATTATTTAGCGATAATCACACAACTGGTTTAAAACTAAATAATAAAAAAAAACTAAATATAAATAAAGTTTTCTAATTTTTTTATTCCTGATAATAGCTTACTTTTCCACTGTTTTACCCTGCGAGGTCAACGTCCAAACACCTTTCGGGCCGCGATAGTCAGGAATTTCAGCCGCCTGTAAATCAATAATATATATTTAATTAGGAAAATGAAGAATAGAGTGATATAGAAAAACAATGTAATAATCTTACCGTACTTATTCCCGCTCCTGTGTAAAATAGTGTAACTTTTGAGTCTTTTATCCATTCGGAAAGAGTTTTTACTTTCTGTGCCACTATATCCGGTGGCTCTTCATACTAAAACAGAGTTGTTTCTTAAATAAAATAGAAACGGAGCATACTTCTGCTCTTCTATCGGATACTTGGTCATCTTGGCTGTTGGGTTGACCATTTCGGGACATTAGGAGTCCCTAATAAGACAACACGTGCAATTTTCAAAAACTAAAATGAATTATTCTGAATGAAAAGGGAAAAATAACAGTGCTGAGTTCTAAATAGTGTCAGTAAACAAAGAAATAACGTGATCACTGAATTAGATTTGAAGTTTCGGTGTTTTAAACATGGTTGGTTATGTTTAAAAGCACACTGAAGGAAGATAATCGTGCAGGGACGCCACCCCATCAACCTTCCTCTAGTCAAACATTATCTTCGAATATTAACAGAGAAAGTAATAGCTTGAAGCTAAATTTGGTGAAACAAATTTTGTACTTATAAAATTTCAATCAGCTTGATAATATGACCGCACTATTCAAATCATTATAAAAATTCGACAATTTAGCTACTGTGGCAAATACAAAGTATAACCGCAACGCGACCGCAATGCGTCACGGCCCGTCTTCGATTGGACGCTTAACCACCACCAATCACACCCTTCCGGACTTAGCATGTAAGTGTTTTTTGAATTGAGATCAAAAAGTTGCATTCGTTTTAATGAATAGATCAACTAGCATGACAGTACACAGTTACTTTCATCGTAAGTTGCCACTCACAAAAAAGATAGTCTCATTTTAGTCATATTAATTGAGTCAAATGGATATATTTATTTGTTGCTGTTAATGCTTCAAAACTAAGTTTGTTCTATTAATAATGCATTATTTACCTTTTCCAAATAGATAAACAATGAAAATATATTTCCAATTTGTTGGCCTAAAATATAAAGTTTATCCTTTGTTTGTATTGATAACCATTATTTTTTTAGGAATGGGAATAAAGCCGGACGAAACAATTACTTGAATCAGACAAAACCGGAGAACGTTCCGCAGACTTCGAACTCCCCGCATACGCATAGCAACCCTGGCGAGGCAGAAGACAAATTAGAATATACTCTACTGGAACCTTCTTGTAGCAAACAGAATGATCAGGTAAGATTTAAGATTTACCTATTCATAGAAAAGAAATTCAACTATGTTAGTTATGTATAATGAGTTTAAAAGTCATTTTATAATTTAAGAGCTAATAAATAAATATTATAGACTATTTTTAAGACGAATGCAGTCGTTGTTGAGAAAGATGTTCCAGGAGGGATCGTTCTTCGGTTGCCCGCTGGTTATAAAATAGAAGACTTCCAGGTAAACACACACTTTTCCATTTTCACTATGTCTCTCATTCTGATCTAATAAAGTACTTTACTTTATCCTTTGCCCCCAAGAAACCAAATTCGGAAATTATTTGGGATGTTGCGTATATCAAGTAAGTTGTATTAAACTTCACTGTTGTAAAGAAAATATTTGCTACATTATTTCAGTTCATTCCTAACAGTGATGGTAGTGGTTTCCCGTATCATATTGTTCATACGAATGCTGCAATACCGACTATTCCTACAGAACAAGCACCATCAGTTATGTACGGTAGGTATATCATACTACACTTATACAATGTTATATATATATATATATATATATATATATATATATATTTAATAATACTATTCAGAAATGCCGCAGTCACAGAGTTCTTCATCGATGTTATGCCACGAGGAAGACGACCTACAGGAAGCCGAAATGGGATATCACCAGGAATCACAGCAACATTTCTCCTCACCGAATGAAATAAAGAGCCATGATCAAACAGAAAGTCACGATGTAATGCCTGTTATAAAGTCTTAATAATTAGCTGTTTCAGCAAGAACCATTGTATGTAAATGCAAAGCAGTACGACAGGATTATGAAGCGTCGTGAGGCCAGAGCTAAGCTAGAAAGGGAAGGAAGAATACCAAGAGAAAGACAGGTTTGTTAGAATACTATACAAGTTTTCTAACATTAGAAAAGAATTCAAAGATACATCTTTGTTAAGTTAAAAATTTATAAAATGAAAGAGTACCTGATTTAATTTTCGCATCCAATCACTGTCTTCTTATTGTAATATTATTAATAAAGAAACGCATCAAAACATGTATTTCTCTACATTTGATCTATAAAATAAAAAAGATAAAAAAGAAACAAATTTCTTTGATTCTAAGAGTCCTAGTTGTTTTGTGGCGCTTATGTTAATAACATTTTTTATCTCCATGATCTACAAATGTGTTTTTTACAGAAATATCTTCATAAGAGTCGTCATGAACATGCTCTGCGAAGAGTTCGTGGTGAGGGTGGAAAGTTCGATGCAAAGGGTATGTTACATACAAAGAAGTACAAATCAATATTCTTCAGATCCAGCAACACCGTCGACATCGAAAAAGGGCGCTAGGGAAGAGCGATCACCGCAGATTGTGGAATCATATGTGCGACGAGAAGTCCCTATTATGGCAAGACCGGGGTTAGTTTGTTTGTAACACATAGAATACTAATGGTAAAATATAAAACTAATTGTAAATATCCATTTGAAAGTTTCTTTATCCGGTTTTGACAAAAACCATTCTTGAGTTCTTCATGAACTTTAACATTTAGTTGTATCGAAGTTCAACAAACTTTTAATTATGTATTTTTTACATTTTATAGTTACGCCGCTAACCGAGTTTTACGTCACTAACAGCTGTTATTTGTAAAAAATATGTTTACGATGGAATATATCTATCTATCAAACAGCTGGAAAAATTCACTGTTATCATTAAAATGGTTTTAAATTTCTGCAAAGTCTCATTTTCCCTCTGTCCAAAAAGTCTGTTACGTTTGTAAGCGTATCTACGAAAAATATATTAATAACATCTTCTTTATATGCATTGTATCCTGTCTACTGGTTGCGCGCTGTTTCTTGACATCGCGCAACGAGAAGAAGGGTTCGAATGCAGTCCATGTTATGAAAAGGAATATACATATATTTAATTAAGCATGCACACTGAAAGATTAGACGGGTATTCAGATATTTTAAAATATGACATATATTCATTATTGTTGCTATTTTAGCGGTGCTAGACCAAACGGACAAATGCACTCACATCCAACTACCTCAACAACACAAATGATGCATACTGGTCATGCTAACGGAATAAAGCATCATGGTGTTCAAAATGGAGTTCCACAACATAATGATTCAGTCGGAATTGGACATTCTAATATTACTAATCAGACTACTTTTGCATCCAGCCCAGACCATAAGAACCAAGTAGTTCGATTGGGTGGATCCCAACAAGGTCCGGGTTATATGTCCGGTAGACCACCCATGAATAATCCAACAAGACCTATGAATGGTCAAAGAATAGCTAATCCCGGTCTAGTTAATAAACATTAACTTTATAATTCTAATTGTCGATATTATTTATATCTACTTCTATATTTACGTGTATTATACTTTATCTGCTCATACTGGTTAACAACTCTCTAAGTGCAACTCTTCTTTTTATGATCTTATCTGTTCTATTACTTATTTCTATTTCTTACATTTTTTTTTAGGAAATGAAATCACTTTTAACTTTCTTCTACAAATACATTTATTTGTTTTCACGTGTCATAGTTATTACAATGATAAATGAGATTTGGTAGTTTCTCAAATTAGGGTAAAAAAACTAATGAAGTGTTAATGAAAAGAATAACATAGGACTGTTGGATACCGATAAACAGCTTCTACATGTCAACAATATTAAATTAATACTCAAACTATACGTAGGGAGTTTCATATGAAAATTGATTTTCATTTTCATATGAAACTCCATATGAAAATGAAAAAAAAATGAAACCAACGTATTTAAGGGGACCTAGGCCACGGCTCGCCGCGCCCTAACGCAATGGGACAGAGCAATTTCAAATGATCAAATCTTGCGGCTTAATTCCTGGATTATTTTATTAAGCAATTTATGTTCATTTATATATCATTAGGAAGGCCATATCTTAATCTGTGCGCTTGAGTTTTTTGGAATGATTTGGTTAAAGCGTTCTAGAGAAAATTGAACTTTAACTTTAAAATGGGACCACAGTCCTTTAATCCCACTGTCTCCGATGGCGAGCCGTGAGGATTGCTTATAACCATTTTGGCTACCGTAACCCGCGCCGTCAGGAAAACGGGGACCCAGGAATGGTTTATAGGGCATAACTTGGCTCAAAATCAATATTTTTTCAATCTTCAATACATTACTAGAATCAGAAGAACGTACTGAACATAGTGTGAATCAGCTCGTGTACTGAGATTCTGATCAGCACGGTGCGATTCTGAGTTCATCTTAAAGTAAGCGTGTTAAAATTGTTTACAAAAAGTTTGCAATCTTCAAATCGATTTGCCAAAAAACCCCCACCCGGAAACATTATACTATGATATATCATTTAATTCAGAATTTTATGGGTAACATAGCCTCTTTGACTCTTTTTGAATCCTCTAAGTATGTTTTTTAAATGACAGAAAAACCAAAATCATATAAAATCAACCTTAACAATTTCGGCTAAAAATGAAATAATAATTTAATAAATAAAAAGAAAACTTACAGCAACTGGATTTAACTAGTTGTAAACTGTAATTTAAAAAAAAACTAGCCAAATACGCTAGCATTATGCTGAGTTATTCATAGTTTTCGTTTTCAGCCATTTTAAGCTTAATACTTAATTATTCTCAAACTACCGCGGACGGCTTGCAGACTCGCTAATTGGTGCAATAATTAAGTCATATGAAACTCCCTAAATATAGTTGACTATTATCAGTCATACATACTTTGCCGTAGGGCGCCGTTACTCGTTCGCAAGCGTTCGCTATAAAGTTGGCATTTGCTTCTATGGTGGTCGGTGGTTTGCGGGGGGGGTCGTTGTGCCTATATATTTTAAAGTGAATCATGTAGAAAAGACTGACTATGATTCGTAATGCTTCTTCTCTCTCTATTCCTTTTCGATGTGAGACCATCTTTATATTATATATTACAGTCCTTTATTTGACATTCTATAAATTTGAACCTACCATTGTCGGTTTTGATTTAGTTGTGAATTAGGTGTTGGTTGATTGAGTGAAGTTTACAAAGACAGATTGACTGAACACTATCTTCAAGGGCGTTCAATTACCACCACCCCAGTTCAAATTCGCACCCGCGCTCCCATTCTAGAGTAATAATTAATTCATATTCTACACGAATGGCACGGCTTGCCAACTTAAAAAAACCAGTAACCCCTCTATGTAGTTTCTTATGGCTTTCAATAATCGACAAATCGCCCATATAGAAAACATGTTTTGTTCACCTCCTACCACGCAAAATAACTATTATTTTACTGCGGAGAATTATCTTGTCGTCAGTTTACAAACCCTTTTTCACAGAAAGAAATACACTAAGTTGAGGTTTGCTTATCTGACTTATCAGTAGTACCTGTTTTATCTTATTTAATTATTATTGTTGTATAGTTACATATTATATCTTTAATAATAGCAGAAATGTATATTTGTAAGTGGACTATCTTGCAACTATTCCGAATGCGAATTGCCGGTGTAACATGCTAAATAGGCGCATAACACGTTCTTCTAAGCAGAAAGCAACGACCTTAGTTGCTAAAGACACAGTCATCTTATACACATTTATTATTATAGCAACTCTCTTTTAAGAAACACTACTTTACTTTAGAATACCTCCATGTAAATAAAAGCATGGGGATATTTGACATGGGTGGTCTTCATCTGTGCGCATCAACTGGTTCTTTTGGCATCCGCCTGTATGTACTGCGCGCGCACTATCCCACAATATGTTGATTATCAGCTTGCTAAGGCACAAGACCCCCCACGACGGAAGATATCTCCAGACCACACGTCTTGTTTATTAGCAGTCAGTCCTTTAGATCATTAATTCTCACACCATATATTTCCTGTTATTAGCGCAACACCGCATATTTTAATAACATTTCCTGCAAAAAATGTGTCTAATCAAGAAAAATGCGCAAAATTAACGCTCAAACACCTAATTAGGGCTAACATATAGAAATTTGCTTATGAACTACAATATAACAAAAACGAGCCTTATATGCTCAGTAAATGTTTTTTGCTTTTACAATTAAAATGTTTTTTGTCTAAGTACTCTTATAATATAGTAGGTTTCAAAACCTCCACTACATTGCGCCGACCTTACTCGATCCGCTATGTTCCAAAACTTTTCTTTCAAAAAATTGAAAATTGGGGAATTCAGAACCTTTTCGAAGGCAAAATGTTGCAACACCGTGAATTGAATAAAATCAGCAGGATACAGTCTAGGTTTTAAAACAGACTACATATATGATAAATATGTCTACTTATTTAACCCGGTGGTATTGAAAATAGATTATATTATAAAATAAAAGAGAACATTTATATTGTGAACTTGTAATCTATTATCTAAATATATCATTGTTATCCTATTTACATCTATAAATGTTTATTCTATCTTCTCAACTATAATTAATCTTTAGTTTGCTTCTATCATCAACTGAACATTTCTATTTATTCTCTTACTCTTTTTTGCTTATTTAACCTCTCTTTATATCTAAATTTCTTCATATACAATCATCAAACAGATCAAACTATTTGACAATTATAATTATAAATAAAGATTTACTAACAGAATAAGACTAGTTAACTAAATTTTATAAATATTTAACAGCCATAAACCTTTACTTATATTAATTTTATTAAATATATACTAGGTAGAAAATATTTCCAGTTTATATCAGACTCTAGTATTGATTCACAGACTCGAGACATATTCCTTAGTATTAATGGCATTTTAATATTCTTCTTGTGTGGTTAATTTCCGCTGTGTGGTCTTGCATTAGTGTTCATCCACTTGAATCTTCCTAATCAAATTGCTTCTCTTTAGCAACATAGCGCATAATTATGGTTATCCCCACTTGCCATTCACATGGACAAACCCACGCACATTAGACCACCCTTAAGAAACAAAAATATGTTTACTACCTTGGAATCTCTCTCTTTTAAAATATATATCAGTTAACAGACAGAGATTTCGAGTACCTTTTACAAATATTCTAACCATGTATCAATTCAACGCTGGGTTGATGTCAACTATTTTACTGTTAAAACAGCATAGTTTGCCATTTGGAAGGTTCAAAACCGTTTAAAATAGTTAACTAGATCTACTAAATATTAATAAAAATGCTCTAGTTTAGTTTATGTGTGGTCTTTAGATACCATAATTCATTCTTTTATCTATTCCGTTTTTCACATCTGTTTTCAGCACCTGTCCAATCACAGTATCCCTAGACCACCCATCAATATAAGTCGTTTCTTCCATCTCATTTATAACTATTATGTTCAAATATACTCATTAATTGTGGGTGGTCTACTTTATATTAGTTACAAAAGCATTATATTTATATATTTATTTTAGAAACTGAGGCTGAAGAGTGTTGCGAGTGGTTAACAAGGGCCGGCTTTCCCCAATACGCCATTCAATTTGAAGGTAATATAAATAAAGTAAAACTTTAAAATATTTACATTTATTATAATACCACCCTAATATGAATTTGGTTTTGTTAATATTATATAAAATTAGCAATCATTTCAAATAGTTCTTGTACATAGTCTGTATCAAGAGTTAGGTTTCCGTCGCAATGTCCTGCGGAGCAGCTCTGTTATATAAAACAAATAGAGAATCGGTGAATTGCGAGCTTTTTCTTCAAAAGTACATACATTTTATATAATACTGCTTTCTCCAGGAACTCGGCTGGAAAGCAGGCTCTTGGGATAGAATATATTCCTTGGTGGGAGTTTTGTTAAACCTAAAAATTAGCAACTTCTAAGTGCACATGGTGTTAAAATATTTATATGTTTTAGAGGGTAATTTCCCCATCGATATAGGCAGTGTTCGTAAGGACCACCCATTTCTGGAAGTAGATAGTCTAAGGTCTTTATATAGAAGAATAGATGCTTTAAACAGATGTGCAATTATGAGGATTAACAATGTCGTTTTGAGACCTAGGGTATGTTTTATTAAAGTATTAAACATTTAAGTTTATTGAGTTCTTTATTAAAATAAGACCACCTACTAACTTAATTATTCTAGAACGAAAACTATATGGATATGTATGGTAGAGAAGAGGAAGATAATGTATGTTTATTTATTTTAGATTACTTTTGTATTGAAATATCTTTCTAAGTTTAAAGTTTCTGCAAAGGCGATTTGCTAATTGAAATACCTTTTCATGGTCAATTTTGTTTAAATATGGCTTTAATAGATAAGTAGGTCATTTAAATAAATGATATGGGTGGTCAGATATTACCTACAGTTCAATAAACGCCACTTAGGTTTCCCACATAGCTAATTTTAATACTATTAATTATAATAATAAGTATAATAGTATTTATTATAGATCGCCCTGTCAAATAACTGGCAATACGAGAGAAGTAGCCACACATGGTCTCGTGTTGGTAATGAACCAATGTATGGAGCCCCAGGCAGAACAGTTTCTATATCACAGAACCATAG
This sequence comes from Phasmarhabditis papillosa, assembly GCA_034691345.1. NCBI lineage: Eukaryota > Metazoa > Nematoda > Chromadorea > Rhabditida > Rhabditidae > Pellioditis > Pellioditis papillosa. Next base: position 12,416 of record JAQGAV010001267.1, read on the forward strand.
GTTAGATATTTATTATTATAAATATTAATAATTTATCTAAATATAAATATTATATTTATTAACATAGTTAATTTAAATAATATTAATTACAGAGATCCATACGCTGTTAAAGACACTCGTCACATGCCTTATAATGAGATTATTGACATCAGATCCGATAGATCCGACCAGCGAACAGAAAGGTAAGACCTCCTGTTAATATTATTACATATAAAATGAACTATCATAATTTTGTTTATACCTAGAATACAGGAGTTAATAAGGTTTTATTTAAATATATTTAGTTCTACTTCGAGTAATAATGGAAAACTGCAGCGGTCACAGAGTGAGCGGATAAAAGACACTGCTAAGGCTCTTATGAAGAAAATGAACCCCAGATCCAGTAGTAGGTCTGTAAAGGCAGTATGACCCAAGCCTAAACACAGGGTTATATGAATAAGTATACTTTCTTACCTACTATGTTAAGAAATTTGTTTGCAGTTGCTTGCCATTTTAACTGAATATAGCCTAATATATTTCTTTGAAACTATATAAAATAAGGTATATTGATTATCTCAGACGTCGCCGTGAAGCTTCTCGGGATCGTGACGGGACCCATTTGTTAATATCGGATCCCATTCTACTCAGCTACGGTACTGCGAGTCCAGAAATGTCAATGAATTTAAGGCCTACCACCCTGCAAGGTATTTTATTTGTTTATTTAATACAAGGCTTGTTATGACTGTTTTGTTTAACCGTATTAGTGTACTGCATTCCTACTCACATTCTTAACATGTATCGCTTATTTAGATCGTGGGCGACTTCTAAACTCAGCCCAGAGAAGCGGTCGGTCTAAGAGTGTTCGTAGACAGGGTCTTGTAGTCGTTAGCCCCTCCACCGGAAGCAGCTCCTTTGAAGACTCGCCACCCAAGAAGAACTACGGTCGGGACCGATCTGTACCGCCCAGGATGATTAATCACAATTACTCTCCCTTTTCTACTACTTCTTCTCCCTATTACCAGCCCTATTCTATGGAGAAAACGCAACTGGACGATTTTCTCTATGACAATGCCTTAAAAAGCAGGTAAACACACTATATTTCTAGTTTTTACATTCTGTTTTAAATTATAAACACCCATTTAAACTAAGGAATTTATAGTTTCTAAAGAATAAAAACTATTAGTTAGTTAATAGAAGAATATAACCTTTATATATATGCTATTTTACTGAGATACTACCTAGTTCTACGTCTTTCCATTGAAGCAAAAGTTTTGATATTTATATATAATTGTTATTATTTTTATAAAGTAAGTGTTTGTTAATTTAGAAGAGGTAAACCATATTCCCCTTATGCGGACTATGGTTCTACAACGTCTTCTCCCTTATATAGCAGCCCATACAGTACTCGTTCGACTGCTTCATTTGCAACACCGCCTCTACGAATATCTAACACTCCTAGAACTAATAATAAACAAAGAAACGCCCTAAACATAGATGATGATGGATATTATGTGCATGGTTTGTAGACCCCCCATATTAATTAACTAAATTAACTTTAATCGCCGGCTAAGCCGAATATAAGTTGTTAGAGCCTACACACATTTTAAACTTACTAATTTTGAATTGTTCAATCAACTGCTTATTTTCAAATAAAAATGTTCTATTTTTACAAACAGGGTGGTCTAAATTTGCTAATAAATAATATGTTTAGGTACATTCGATTCAACGTCTGCAAAACATAAGCATAGAGCAGAACAACCATCTACCTCAGCAGGCTTAAGTCAGTTGCGAGTAAATACTCTTAGAGAAAATAAGGTATACAAAGTTGTATATAATAGTATATTTATTAATAGATTATACAGAGTCAGTCTAGTCTAGACCAGACTGATGATGAACCCCCTCACAGTGGACAACTGATGACAAGAAGAGACTCCGGAGTAGGCTCCAGTCTCAGCAGATCGCCCAGGTAGTTAACTACTCTAGCTATTTATCTTTTAAATGTGTAACACCGCCTTAATGCCAAGTTGTTGAGGGCGGTAATACTCCTTAGTTACTATAATGATTCTGTGCCACCTTGAGCTGTAGCTGAAAATAGAAGCATGAGCTTATACATATAATAAATATATATTTTCATTATTTATAATTTATAGATATTAATTTTAGTGGGCCTTCGACGCAAAGAATCAGGCAGTCTCAGTTTGTACAAGGCAGCTGTCTGCCTGTTACGACAAATTCAACAACGGGTTCATGGAATAGAACGAGAAGAACTAATGAAAGACAAATAACTCTTTCCATTACCTCCAAGTAAGTTTATTTAAAACTATTATAAAATACGTAAAAAAGGACCTCCCGTAGGAATAACTTAAATGTCTAAAAGAACGTTATTATTCCTTTATTTGCTATGTGATAATAATTATACAAAACATTTCTGTATATATACTATATATATTTTTCTAGCTCACCATCAGAAGATTCGTTTTTCACGGATGAACAATTGCTTCGTACCATCAATGCGCTGCCTATACTTGACTTAGTGAGTTTATTTTAATAACACAATTTTAAAAACATCAATAAGTTTTATTAAAGTGTATCTATTAAGATTCGTTTGCGTAAGTTGGCTTTTCTGCGGATGACCTCCATGCTAGAAAAGTTCGTGGGTGGTTCTGTGGCCAACTGTCTGCAATTAGAGAACGGCGAGACTTCAGGCAATTCTAGTCAGAAGAACTGGACAGTTCAGAAGTTATTAAGGAAGATAAAGCATAATGAAACTAGAAAAGGTAGTCTGCAGCGTATATTGGATGGAATTAAAACATCTCTCTTACAGAAGAGAGTGCAGTCTTCGGTCAGCCCCTAGATTCAGTCTACAGGAAATATGGACAGAGTTTACCAAGAACAATCACGGAGGTAAAATATTAGCACATATATAATGTAAACATTCTTCAGAAGTTAAGTATTATTCTGATATATTTAAAAGAGATAGAAATTGAAAATATAACCAAATGTAAAATAAACACTTATCTGTGCTGTAGGTGATCCGCTACCTCCGTCAATTGTCTCCGGAAACCGTTGGTATCTTCCGTAAAAACGGTGTTAAATCCCGTATTGCCGAGTTACGAGCTCACTGTGATCGCGAAGCCGATTGTGACGTGTTTGTGGACAAAGCACGACTCGATTCAGGACAGGTTTGTCATTTATATAATATAAATATAAATTATATTTATTAATTTATATACAAAACTCAAAGGACTGCTCATGACAAAACATTTGTGTATAGGTTCATGATGTGGCTGATATGTTAAAACAGTATCTACGAGAACTACCGGACCCTTTAATGACATCAAGATTATCACCTGTATTCTCAAATATATTCATACATTTACCGGAGTCCGAAAGGTACGCAAAATATATATTATATAATGTATATTGATTACTAAACGGAATATTTAATTAATGAAGTATGTTTAGAATGTTGGCAGTACAGTACACAATACTGCTGTTACCGGATGAGAACAGAGAGGCTTTACAGACACTTTTGTTTTTTTTACATGATATTGCAAAGAATTGTGATGTTAACCAGGTTAGAATATTATTATTTAGAATAAAGTTGTATTCAAAGTAATAGTATATTTAAAGTAGAATGACATAAAAGTATAAAAATAACTTATTATAATAATGTATATTTTAGATGTCATCTCAAAATCTAGCCGTCTGTTTCACACCATCTCTCTTTCAATTAACCGCTTCTAGACTAGACAAAATATCCTCAAATCGGTATGTTCAGATTATAGGACCGTATAGAATATGCGTTCTAAGGATATTATTTGCAGAAACATAGATTCTAACCAACGTATTTTCTGTGGTTGTGGTATTGAAAAAATAAGATTGTGCATCTAATATAACTAAATATAAACTTTAATAATAATAAAATATAAAAGTTTTGTTTAGTCGTCACAAGACAATTGGTGCAATGGGTATGCCTACTGAAAGTGAAATGAGAGAGACTAGGGCAGCACAACTTTGTCTTACTCAGATGATTAACAATTGTACACAAGTATTTATGGCACCCGAACAGAATGCAATAGAAAGGTAATAATAAAGATAAATAACAAACTAAATTAGAATATTCAGATATGAAATAGACCGTGATCTACCTCTTCTTAAGAATCTCAGTCCACATGGGCCTAGAGCATATTTAATTGATAAAGTTGCTGAATTAGTAACGGTACGTTAATCTGTCTTAAAATTTTGGAAATTTGAAAAACAAGTAATCTAAAAAACTTAAACATTTATAATAAATTTCAGTTTTGATTAATCTATAATTTAATCATGGGTGGTCAGAAGAAGAGTACGATTACAAGAATATAGTGTAAGATAAAGGTTTAGGAGAACGCGGAGCGCTGGAAGGGCTGGATTGTTGAAGGAACAATGGAAGGAGTTGAGATTAGTAGTCGCAAGACCGGAGACGACAGTCCTTTAAGACAACTGAGGGCATGGGTCGATATTGCAGCACCCCCCAAAGAGGTTATGTACCGAGTCATGAAAGAAAGGTACATACTAATATGTAAACTACCAATATACTAAATATTTAGGTCTTTGTGGGATCAGCGAGTAATAAATTGGCGCTCTATTGACATGGTACAGTATCCAGACACAGATATTCATCAATATGTACTAAACGATGCTGTAGGCCATCCTACACGTGATTGTTATGTTGTTAGGTGGGTTTTTTTTAAACTTGATAATATTAGTTAATGTCCATAAATCGTACGCATTGTACAGGTTTAATGTGAATAGAACTTATATATATTATTTTATGTTATATATGGTTTAGATACCACCGCAGTGATATGCTTGAGCCCCGTGGGGCTTGTGCCATTGTGGAACGCTCTATTCAGTGTAGTGAGACTCAGTTGTTAGGAGGAATATCGGCAGCGGTATTAGACTCCCGTTTTCTAATTGAACCAAAGAACGGATACTCCCGAATAACACATATTACCAGAGTTGACTTGAGGTATACTCATTCAGTTGTCTTAATTTTGAAAAACATAATGAATCTACATACAATAAAATAGACTATCAGTGAATCTAGGGTATAACATTTATCTTTAAACCTCTTAAACAAAAGCCATAGTTAAAACAATAGTTAAATAAATATACTTCCTATAATATTTATAATTATATTTTCTAGAGTTAACATAAATGTACTTCTAGGGGTCGGTCTCCGGTTTGGTACAGCCGTGTGCACGGTACGGTGTTAGCTCGACAAATGGCTAAGTTAAAAGAATCTTTTAGAAAGAATGAACAGAACTCAGGACCAGAAACTAAAGTCTAATAATATTAACATTATTTGTATTTAATTCTCCATATTCTATTTGTATTTGTTTTGTTATTTAATTATTATTATTATAATATAATATATCCTAGTTGCTCAAAGTGCTTTTTCATTGCCTTCCACATATCACTCAGCGTGTCTTTTACTTTATTTAGATACATCATTCATTTTATATTAAATGCTCACTCTTTGATTTATTTCACACATTTTTCATTATTATTTTCGCTTCACTTTGTCCCAGGTGCTAATTGCACAATCGGCGTGTCATCTATTCCCGCGGTGTTTTAAACTATATTCTGCTCCCGAAAATTAACCATTCACATTTGAGATTTTGTACGTAAGGACGCGGGAGTATATTTCAATCAACGGACAGTACGTAGAGTATTTTATTATGACGCAACGACATTTATTATAGCACTGTCCAGCGATTGGATAACATAGTTCCCATATAAAGGCCCCCAGTACCCGGTGTGCTCAAACTTTTCAATTCATCTCTTCACTTTAGAACAATTTCACTTTTATATAAATAGTTTATAATATAAATAATTAATCAAATTGTGTTTCTTATATTATAATTAAAAATAAAGAATAGAATAACTAGACAACATGATATGCTTCCTAAACAAGAATGGCTTATTCGTCGAAGTAGTCAATTCTAGCACCGGACTCGAACTTGTTCACCTTAAAAGAACAACAGTTAATTCAATCATAGTTTGTGTGCATTGTTTAAGTATGCTGTAGAGTTGCGGGTTTGAACCCGTTTCACGCAAGCCGTAGCTTCGGGCTGAGCCTAAGCTCCATTTTTGTGCTGGGGCTCTTTTTTTTTTGATCAGATAGGCCCAACTCTACTATGCTGCATCTGTTAACCTTTGGCCCCGCCCCTTAATTTACAGTAATCGGATTACCCTGAGTATCTTAACCAGCTTCTGCACAGTTTGTTGTGGGGTGAGCGTGCTTCTGTTGACATCAGACGCCTGGTCCGAAGTGAATGATTTCCTTATTTCATCATCAAAAGAGCTAAATTAATAATAATATGTTAATATTATTCTGATTATTATATTTAGAGAGGGTCAGGTAGTCAAATCTGTCGCAATAAAATACTTAATTATTGTTCTCCGCTAAGGATCCTGTTGCAAGCACGAAATCACGATATTTGTTTCAAGGATCACGCATACAAGGTTTAACAAAGTAACACTTTTTTGTGCTATTATAGTAAACAGAATACGCTCTATTCATTTATATAACTTTTAATTTCTTTGCTGGTGTTCTTCTTGCTTTTTCAAAAAAGTTATCTCAGTTTTTTCCCCATATCTTTGAAACTAGTGGAGTTATCAAATATTTTAAACGGAATCTGTTTGCCAAGGTTCTACTCTTCAAAATGATATATTGGTCAATTTCATACGTTTTGGGCACTGTGGGGCATTTCCACTTAAAGTTTTTGTTGCTAATTTTACTTATTTCAGCAATGCCGGAACCAACCGACTGCGAATTACCGGATTTATTTTAATTGAATTAACTGAATCATACTAAAACAATCTAGGTCTATCCATTTATATCGTTCTTGTATTCTTTAATGATATTTTTGGTAGTTTTTCTTCCTTTTTTGTGCAATCTATCTCATTTTGGCCCTTTGCCAGCGCACTGAAATTTAGTTGAAAGTGTGGTTTTATCGTCTTCAAATTTAATAATTTCGATACCAAAAATAATCATGTTTCAATGATGATTTCATCCTTTTTTCTTAAACTGTTTTTGATAAAATTTATATATTCGTCTAATTTGAACTTTTCTCTTTCACATGGAACAAAAAAAATCAAAAAAAGTTAATTTTGAAAATTTGGCTGGCCCTCTCTAATTCTATTGTTTGTACTTACCATTTTGCAATGAATGTATGCATATCGGTGTCAACTGGGCCTGGACTATAATGTAACACCTTAACATTCTTTTCTTCAACAGCTAAAACACGGAAGAATGATTCCCGAGCCGCCTTTCCAACGGCATACTAAATGGATAACAATTATAAACACTGTGTGTAGTCTTAATATAGTTTTATTCTTTTATTTTTGTTTTAATGTTGGCACCGACGGTAAAACAATATAAAAAAACTTAACCAAGTTGATATAACTGTTTTAAGTGAACCATACTTAATTAAGTTAAAAAATAAAACTATTGTTCTCTCTATCCATTTACAACAGTGAGCATAACATAGTTACAAAGTATTTCTGGCTAACCTGAGCAAAAGATGGAAATCCCTGTATAGCTATTAACGAAGTTATATTAATGACGAAACGATTTTCGGCCACCTATAAATAAAATAAATACTCAGTGTGTAAAATAGTTAGTAGAACGAACCTCCGGAGTTATTAATCTTAGCGTGATATTGTTTAATTGTATCATAGACAACAGATTAACATCTAGGTACTTTTGCCAGTCCTGGGGCGAATCTAGTTCCTTAGCTCTACTGCTAACGTCTCCAACTGTTCCTACATTGTGGAACAAGTACAGATTGTGAAAACGGGAAGGGTGCTTCACTAAAATATAGTTTAATAGTCTTTAATATAATTGGAGTCCATATCGATTTAAGTAAAATTGTCCATTGCATTCCTACTACGAAACAAACAAAAATAAAGCTTGGCCTGGCAAACTAAGTTTTTTTAGATAAATACGTGTTTACTGGTAAAGAATACTTTAATTTTTTCACTCACCTATAACATTTTGAAGTGTTTGTGTATATTCTTCAGCACCGAAATAAGCCATGTCACTGACCAAACAGTCCACCAAACCATAAGGGCATCTGACAAATATTTATCAAATCAGTCTACAACTTTCTATATAAAAATTAAGTAAAAATTGTATTTTCTGTTTTGTTAAAGAGACTATACACAGAAATATTTGTTTATTTAAGTACATTTCCTGACTATTACTTACTCGTTCAGGACATCCATCTTTGATTCAGACAAGTTTTTCTCATCGCGAGCAATCAACAGGAATCCTGCAATAGATTCTAATAACATATAGCAAATTATTGTGATATATAAAATTGGCTATTTCAATACGTAATAGTGTCTTTGTGGATAACTGTTGATACTGTTGACAGTGTTTTGAAATGAATTCACTAATCATTTGAAGAAGCCGACGATTTAATTATATAGAATTTTGTGTGTGGTTTTGAATTCATACGAACTTGATGGTATTCCGGATATAGCGGCCATCTGTCTAGCTATCTCCTTGCCAATTCCCCTCGAAGCACCTGTGACAATCACGAGATTGCGGTATTTATCTTCAGACATTACCACCTCAATATTAATAATTAGGGAAATATAAATAGCATTGTACAGTAAAGTCAGCAAGAATGTATCCCGTAGTCAATTGTTAGAAATATTCTTTAGTGGAAAGATGAATTCGCTATCAATCAACTGATAACAAAAGTCACAAACAGTTCATTTATATGCGCTTCCTATTAAATATATACAGTTATTGAAGCAAAGATCATTGGCCAACATCATTGGTCGAAATCATCAATATACTCACTAAAATAATCATACGCAAATCAAATTAAAAGCTATGTTATTAATGCTTTGCAGAGGATGGAAACCTTTATGAATATTGTATACGATACGGCTATATAAATAATAATATACATGTCACCTGTTAGATTATGACTTTCTAACACTTTTGCAGGGAATCGCAGCGAGTCGAATTAATCATTTAGGCACAGCGCCAAAACATGCGAGTGTGCTTTATGTTATCGAAACTGTGATGAAACTACGGACCACTGGGATTCCGAAATAGCCAGGGCTGCGAATTTTAAAGGCCGGCCTGCGCCAGGCCAGGCCCACATTTTGAGCAGGCGGAGCTGGGCTGGCCCAGGCCAGGCCGGCCTGTGACGTGACATTATTTACCAAAACCTTAATCAGACACTATAAAACATTTACTTCTGCTCAATTTCGGCATGACGGTTGATTGAACCAAGGGGAGGACCCAAGCAGGCCAGCCTAGGTCGGTTTAGTCCGGCCTGCCCCAGGCCAGGCCAGGCCCAATTTTTAAAAGTCGCAGGCCAGCCTATACGCAGTCCTGTAAATAGCTGACTATCCAGCTACTAATCACCAATGACTGTAGGGATCCCTCCAAGATCCTTTCCCAATTACTGTTTCTTTGAAATAAGTCATTCCTAATGGAATCCCAGAAAGCCTACCCCATCTGCCATGTTTATTACTCTCACTTTTGAAACAACCCATCTATATAGTTTTTGGAAGCGAGAACTTAGTTTAGTTCTGGGTAGGCGGGTATGTTGAGGTCCGGCTTCTGATTGGAGCCTTCTGAATAGACCTCTCAAAAGGCCGGGCCGAGGCCTAAATTACGGAGAACATCAGGAACAGCAAGTGATGTATCACAGCGGGTCGAAACAGTCATTCTCGACCAGCCGCATTTTTGACTGAAAAGTGGACAGAGAATGGATAATTGGGTC
>JAQGAV010001268.1:0-22187 GCA_034691345.1 Phasmarhabditis papillosa
ATATATGAGATATATCTTTTATATGAGATAGGTTCCTAGAGCATTATACCGGGGTGATGCTGTAATAAACAAAATGAATGTAAGTTTAAAGAAAAGCTCCCAATCGACCAATTTCCTTTTATTTTTATATAACACCCCTTCTTCTCCAGGATGCCGCTCTGGAACCTAGCTCATGATACCTACTATATATACTGTATCTTTAAAATATTTGGCATCCCACGAACAAAACTAAGTCCTACAAACGAGGCTCCGCTGCTAGAAAACACACTTTCCACGAAGTGTACCGTATTTTTCTTCGCGACACCAATTTATTCCCAAAAGAACAAGCAATTAGCTCATAGGATAAGCCCCAGGCGCTCATTGCAAATCTAATTTGAAATAAATATCTGGCTCTCGCAATTAACTCCTGCCCGGAGCTCATTATCCTAGCCGGCATGGAAGTGTAATTCGATGTGCCGTAGCCGTTTAATCCTCAAAATGGACCACCCTGCTAGAAAACTGATACTGTTACCGGTGCCGGAGGTCCAGCAGGTCCATGCGGTTACGAAAGAAAATGCCTGCAGCTGGTAGGGATTAGCCAGCAACTAGGTTAAACGATACATACAAATATAGACATACATATAGAGTAACTAGGCTAGGGTTACACATGATTTGTAGATGAATAAGATGTTAGAAGGAGTATTGATTGATATTGATTAGTTTAGAAGGTTATAGATACAATTGAAGAGAAGAATGGTTCAAGGAAAACTGATTAATACAATATTAAACTCGCTGAACGGGATTTTGAACTATCCAACATATTGCAACTGAGCATTTGAAAGGGTTGCTCACAACTTCGAAGCATTTTTGGATAAACATGAACGTTCTAACCAAAACCTAGCGATCCAAAATCATGCAGTTTGCAACATATATAGTCCATCTCAAGACCTAGGTTTCCAGCGCGTTATCACAAGAGGGGCGCTGTGTTATAAAAAATGAATGTACTTTTTGAAGAAAACGCACCACGTCGACCGATTTTACATTCATTTTTTGTAGCACTGCGTCCCGATACCGCGCTGGAAACCTATCTCCTGCATCAGACTATAGTTAACGTTTAACACTAAAGATGCCATTGCTTTACTACAGTCTTACAAATTTCTTCTATTTACCCATGAGAAGCTTCCGGCGCCTACCAAAAACAATACATTCTATCGTATTTTGTAAACATTTCCGGTTACCTGGAGCTGTCTGGCATTTATTTCCAACGCTTTTACATATTAACACCCCGTAAAACATACAGAACACCTGTGTGGGGGAGTACAGATAACGGGATTAGCGCACAATCGAACCGAGCGACCGAGAGACGACAATTTTGATAAGGGCCGGCCCAGGGAGGAGTACCTGATATCAATAAAATTACATTATTTAGAATTATAATTTATTTGCTTTATTAGGAAGTTACAGTGATTTTTGGACATTAATAAGTTGATAACAGGATGTTTAGCTAAATTGGGTACTGTAAGCATACAATTTCGTATTGATTCAACCATTTTCAAATCGGTTTTTGAGTTTTGCTGAAAAATTAATCAGATTTTTGATATATTGCTCCGTAACTGCTTTAGCGTAAAAGTATTTTTGCTCAATTTTGCGAACTGCGCGCTGTCGATAGTGTCTGACCCAATGCAGATTGGTGACGTAATAGCCAAATAATACTAATTAGGTACTATATTCTTATTTTCACAACCAAAGTTGCCCAAAACTACTTTTCCCAGTTTGAAGCAAATACCTTTGTGCCGTTTGAAGTAGCCTTATCAATCGCTCCAATCCCAAAAATGAATCATTTTTCTGGCCTACTTCGCGAAGACCTACGTTCCTGTGCTATCTCGTTTCGAAACCAACTGATAACTGGCGAAATTTGATTTATGACTTGGATTCTAGGAAATTTATGGGCGAACAAGTCGTATGAAACATTTTCCTTGAAAACAAAAACGGTTTATAACACAAAATTTCTTTCCCAAATGGAATTCCCAGAGCTCTTTTTGAAGTTTTCCTAACGCCAAGATGCATCCAAAGCTTAACGAAAGAAACTACTGGTCCCATTATTAAGAAGCACAAACGTATTGTATTTTAACGCCTTGAACTCTCTTAAAGGTCTATCTGGGCCATCTAAAACATTAGTTTGTGCTTGCAATATCAGGACTGAGGAACTTTGCTATTTAATATAAGGGCTTATTGATGTAGGCTAAATGCAATCACAACAAAGAAAATCAACAAATTTGACCAAAATCAAGAGTTCCGAACCCGACGCACCCATCTCTGCCAAACGTTCCGGTACTGCTGACCCAATTACCAAACATCTGCAACTGATCTTGCTCAACCACTTAGGCTAACCTAGGCTAAACTTAGGTTATCCGTCATCACCTTATCTGCTAAACAGCTTACATCAACCTAGCTAATGCGCTCTACCGTTAATACCGCACACGTTGTCTACTCTCCTTGCGGGATAATGCCGCGTAGAATCGGGATCAACCAACCGGTGCTTACGTGCGATCGCTATTTTAGGCGCTAAATTTAGCTGATTAGGAAGAGTGCGCTACCGTCACCAGGCGTAGACGCGGTCGCGAGCGGCCAAATTGCGCCGCGTTGCTGTTTTTACGAAACAGCTCGAGATGCATTAACTATATTGCTTACGTTATCATTCGAATATCTGGGATGAGCCGGAGGATTGCGGGACTGTTTATCCATTTCTACAATTGCTACTTCTGGTAGAATACGCCCCGTTTAAATCTTTATTTCATTTCATCTCCGATTCTGAAGCACCAGCTAGTTGCTACTTCAGCATCTCCGAACCAGTCGGCTTCAAATAAACCTAATTGACACCCAGCTACCTCCACGGGCAGCACAGATACCTCAGATATTCTCAGATTAATCAGTCTCGACGGCTACAGTCGTGATATCCACTACAACAAGGTAAGCGGATTGATGAGAAGGGTTAGCGCGCGCTTAGTTGAAGGCTCGTAGGATCAGGTAAACCTGGTGTTGTCTAATTAGGTGGTATCGTAAATAGAGCTTATGTTAGATGGTAGTGAGCTAAACGTAGCTAAGTGAAAGATTTGGTTTAGACCATATGAGCTTAGGTAGTAAATTAAAGCTGATGAGATGTATAAACTATCTTTAAGAGTCAGTAGTTCCAACGCGTATGCTATAAGCTCAGAAGATTCAAGAGCTTCTAAAGTAAGCTCCAGAACTGGAATCTACTTTGGTTGCTCCGGGGGCTCCCATACTAGATGCTCCAGAGTAGTGCTCGAATCACTTCAAAGGTGTATAATCTAACTGGGTAAACTTCCTCAACTGTCAACCTTGCTGGTTTCAGAAAGTAAAACTCGGTTCCTTTTCTACAGTAGCTTCTTTTCTTTGTTTTCTCAGCACAAACCTTGTTTTGGTCGAAACCCAGCGAGCGTGCTACGCTGCGCAGCGAAGCGTTTATTTCAGTACACAAAACTGCTTCTCCTCGACCTACACATCTGGGTGGTCGTGTTTGCGTATTTTGTCGCGTACCGTAACCCGTTAACAAATTATCAAACAATGCGAATCGGCCGTTGGTTGTTATGGGGGCGCGTTTGCTAGCTGCTGCGGCCGGTCGTCGGCCCAGTCCTGCTACTCAGCTGTGATTGGTCGCTGCAAAAAGGGGCGTGTCTTCGGTAGTGAAGACTGTCGCGGTAACTGACTAGAAGTGAGATAGTGAGCTGGAGGAGGAGGGAGCGGTAGCGCGGGGGGCGGGGCGGGCCGGATTGTCGGCTGAAAATCGCATTGAGAGTAGATGAGCCGCCGCGGCCGTCCGTAGTATACAGTCTAATTCTACTAGCTTTAACCTAATCTGCCCGGATTGACTGATTGGCTAATCTTTTCGAGTACGACTCATCCGGGACTCATCCGGGCTACTCCGAGGCTCAGCCTTTTGGCACCACCGATCCCCTCCCGGTTCGAAAAGCTGCGGTATTAATGCCGCACGTCTGCCTTTCAGTAGTAGTAGTTAACTATGCTGGTGGCCTGGGAGCAACCCTATTCACAATTCAAACCAAAGGCTCCTCGAAAAGCAGAAAGCAAACTAAAATGAGTTTGCCTCACTATATTTTGCAACATTTGAGAACTATTTCTTGTTTTGAAAAGTCTTTTGGGTAGATGTCCAATCCTAAAGATTCAAAATCACAGACCCCAGTCCGGAGCCCCAAGTCCCTAAACATGAGTCGTAACCGAAAAGGTAAGTCACTACTTTTCTTATTGTATTATTACTTTTGTTAAAAATTGCATTGAACATAGCTTATGATTATTAGCTTTTGCTCTGTAGAATGATTAATAATAGTCTTAATCACTAGTCTTACATATAAAATATCTTGCTGATCTATATGATTTTTATTCATTTTGTTAAAAAGTCTCAAAGCTTCTTATCCCACCTTTTGCCTTCAAATTAAGCTTAAAGGAATCTAATCGCTGGCGAAAAGGAACGGCTTAGATATACCAAAGGAAGAGATTCAACCACTTCGATAATTATTTTGGTTCCTTGGAAGCTCAGAACTTTACATTTTAACTTAAATACTTTATCGTTTACTAAAGTAATAATAATCGTTTTATAATTTACTTTGATTATTTATAACTTTTACATAGTATCTAGCAAGAACTAGTTATCCAGATAAGCTGCAGCAGCATACTGTGGAGCAATGGTGTTATATAAAATGAATGGATAATTCTTGGATTGGAAGATCTTCTTTGAGAATGCATTCATTTTATATAACACCGCTACTCCCAGGGATACGGCGCTGGAAAGCTAGTTCTTGCCACAGACTATAGTTTTATAGTTCGTTATGATCAAGGCATCTAGCAAAGTTTCATCTAGTCCGTTCAAATAACGAGCTGGAAGCTTTTAATGCCCAACGAACTATTCCACACTTTATATTGTAAACACTATTAATAATAATACTTTATATTTTGATAATATTAATAATATTATTTAAGATGAACTACATTCCGTCCGTATCTGGCACCGCTGCCAATATGTCTTCTATGGCCAACATGACAGCTTATTTCAGTAAGGGTAAGAGGTCCCACAATAGACCTTTATTTCAAAAATACTATTAATAATAATACAAATTAACTTTGTAAACTTTATAAAGTACCGTATATTTGAAATAATTCTTCTTTTAACTGCAGAACTAGCCGGAAAGGCTATAGAAGCCCTGATTTTCAACGGAATCAATAATACTATCACAAAAACATGAATATTATGCAGATTCAAACTGAGTACTCTTTCTTCCAGGCGCTTATGGAGCCCCACATCTCGGATTTCCAGCTCCACAAACTCACAATTTCCTCCAGACTGGTATGGGATACATCCCAGGCTTAGATTGCCAGCAGGCATGGAACGCTGGTGCCCCACCAAGGTAGATAATTAACTATGATGCTAATATATATCTGTATAAAGAGATAGATTACCGGCATAGCATACTGGAGGCGTAGCGGTGTTAAATAAAAATTAACATGGAAAATCGGTAGATTTGGGAGCTTTTCTTCTACAATACATTCCTGTTTATAAAACACCGCTCCTCCTTAGGATTGCGCTGGTAACATAGCTCTATGTACATCCAGTAGCAGTAACTCAACCTAGCCCGATAGCTTGGAACAAAAGTAGATGCTCTGTCACAAACATTCAAAAAGAGGGGAGGGGGGAGGGTTTCCGCCTTTTAATCCCGAATCTCCTGAGCAGAGACTGCTTCTTTCTAACATTCAGTCTTCGATTGCACAAAACATGGGATAAATAAAATTTTATACCACCGAAGTTTATGTAATCCTCGATAGAGGGCTAGGTATTATAATGAGCTAACCTTCTCGAACTTAAACCGTAGTTATCCAGAAGCTTGTCTTTTAATCAACTGCATTCATCCTAAATAATTAAATATATACAGTCTGTCTTCAAACCTGCAATCCACGCGCCACTGTGCTTCCTGGCGCGGGTAAGTAAAAACCTTCTTTGAAATTACCCAAAATGTTTGAACCCAGGACTTGAATGAGTCATATTTTGCACCGCAGCGCTGGGAAGCAGCTTTGAAGACAGACTATCTTTGAGATTGGCGTTTTGAGCGTTCAACGAAATTTAATCTTCTACGAAAAGTCAATAGTGATTGCAAACTTGTTGAAAAACAATTAAACTAAGTTCCACAAATATACTTTATAATAAATATGTTTAATAAAAGTAAAGTCTTAACTTTACAGGAAGCAACGCCGTGAGCGCACTACCTTCACTCGTCAGCAGCTCGAACTACTGGAGTCATTGTTCGCCAAGACTAGATATCCAGACATCTTTACACGTGAAGATATGGCCCTAAAGATACAGTTGCCGGAAAGCAGAGTGCAGGTATGACATAATAATGATCAAATTTGAGACTGGGGTATTATAGTCTACGGACAAATCTCATGTAGTTTAAAGGTCTGTTTATTATATTATTCCGCGCTCCTTCTAAATTCTACAGTACATCTCTGCAAACGATTCATCCGTCGACTATAACTACCGCGTTAATCTGGAAATACTGTATATGTTCTCTAAAACAGTGTATTGTGACGATTAACCTCCTGATTTAGCTGTTTTCATCTAAAAAACGAAAGTTACCTAGGATGGGGAGGATTCTATCTTTGTGGGGTATCGAACCATTCACCTGTGGCTTCTGAGACTAAGATTCTAACCACTGGGCCACCCTTGATTAGTAATTGACAACCTAAGCCATTATTGAAAGTTCGGTTCCTTCAAGGCACAGATCAGCCAATCCAATCGCACGAGAATCTTCAATTTATCATTCCTTCTCTCCGTCCACTGTATCAATAGCAAATTGTTTCCACAAATTTCGCTCATCAGGGCGCTTATCGGCAACTTTCCGACTAAACTCCATTGATTTTCGTAAACGGCGCTACAGTAACCGGCCCGCCGCTTGAAAAGCAAACATTTCGTGGTAGGAGACCACCCACCGAAGGGGAAAACGACGAAAACGGGAAAGGGATCGATTGATTATTAGTCCGGTGAACACAAGCGGTTTATACCGAAAGGGGAACAATTCGATCACCTACGGGGGTCGGGAAGGTTAGGGTTTGGGATGAGGCCTTTCATTAAGTTGGGGTCGTCTATGTAGATACCTGTTGATTTACGAACTTTGAAATAAAATAAACCTAACTAGGCTGGTGATTCAACTACTTAACATTAGTAGCCAAATTTGAAGAAAAATTCTAGCTTAAACCTTCTTGACATGATACCCTTAACAAAATGACCGAAAAGCTGGCTCAACCATGGGAAAAATATTATTATTATTATTATTATTATTATTATATTTGCACAAACTACTGATTCTTTCCAGGTTTGGTTCAAAAATCGTCGTGCTAAGGCTCGTCAGCAGAAGAAAGCCACGTCCACTGGAACTTCCTCAAACGGCAGCTCATCTTCAAATGATGCCTCCAACAATTCAAATGATGAACTAAATGTAAGATTATTATTCTTATTATCTAATTAATTTAGTATTGGCAAAATTAAAACTTTATATATTTGTATTACAGTATTTAGTAAAACCTAGGTATAACCGTTCGAGTAAATTGTCGGTCTATTAAGAAATTAGATACTAAAACAATTATATATAAAGTCACATATTTAGATAAAAAGTGAGGAACCTGAAGTGAAGATGAGCCCTCGGGAGTGTGGATCCCCCGTAGCTGAAGACATAAAACCAACTACTGGAGCCAACTATCTGAACCAAACAAACTACAGTAGCGCGGCCACATTCAGACCTCAGGCTAATGGACAGTATAATTACGGTACGTTTTGTAGATTTAAAGCTAGGGTGGTCTGTTTATATAGTTAGAGTAGAATAGAATGGTTTATTATTTCCGAGGACCTTAAAATACACAAACAAAATCTACTTAATTGTTATATTTAATTATTCAATAAGGAAACTATATAGATCATATAGTCAGATTCAAAAGTAGTACGGCCGGGTATGCTGCGTATTTCGTTATTTTTAACACTGCGCCTGCTGGCACTGTAAACTTGCTTTTTCACTGCCTTGCTCAGAGATAATATTGCAACACTCCTTCTTATTAACATGGTCGTATTACTTTTGAATCCGACTATTTAAGGTTCTTGGTTATTGCAAACAAGTATATATTAAACTTTAACTTATATATAACTACTATAATCCTTATTTTAGGCAGCTACGCCGGCGCCGTGGATCCCGCCTACTACGGCTTCAGCACAGCTTCATCTACTCCAAATCAGTATCCTAACATGGACGGTTGGAAGTTCAGCACGTCCCTTCAGTAAACACCCAACTATTCTCTAGTTTCTGACTTCAAATCTTTAGATTTCTTCTATTTTTAGTTCAAAATCATTATAACATTCCATAACTATTACAAAATTTAGCAAATTTCGAAGTTCAGTCAATAAAGTACGCATTTTTGCCTATATAAGTAGGCTTTTTACAAGGTAACGTGTTTTATATTGTAAATAAAACGGGTGGCTTGGCGAAAAATGTTCCTCTTGTAGTACCCAAAAACTAGTGAAACTTATGTTGAATTATCATTTTTTTTTGGTTTTTAACTTCAGAAAAACAGTTTCAACCTATTTTTGAGCCCCAACTTGCGAAGCCACCCAACAATTTTCCTGACATTATCTGATCTTGTATACAGAAAAACACTATTTTTCAAATCCCGTGAACCCTACGCATTGTGATGTTGTTTTCTCGTGTTTTAGTACAGTAACCCTAATCGAAATATATAAATAGCAATCTTTGGCCTGATTATCACAGTTTCTCCACGCATATCGCGCTCCAGTTCTAATTGAGATACCGTATTCCCCGATGAGATTCATTTAAGAGATGGAAACAACGACGACGGTTCGTTGCGGGACCCAACCAACCAGTTGTTTCACAGTCCTTTGACCTCAGTAACGTGAAATTGTCAGTTAGGCTTTATTCAGTATTTCTAGTTCAGTTTCTATTTGAAGAGTCTAGTGTTGTTCAGTCTCAGAGTTTGTGTTTATTAATTATAATAATTATTTCTATTTTGTTGTGAGTATATAATTATAATGTTTATAATACAGTGAATAAATAAATATAAGTAACAAGTGGTTTTAATTTCATAGAACAATATTCCACATAACATATTAAAGTAGTGGCGTGAACATGAAGTCTTCACTGATTGAAATTATTCATTTTTTCTGTAGAATCTTCTGACAGCTGCATCGGTAAGCGTAGCATACTAGGATCTGAGGTTACATGGAGTTCGAAACGAGAAAAGAGCACAAACGGGATTCATCGAAAACAGAACTGTCAAAAAACGAACTATTTTGAAAGCAGATGCTAAATTTTTCGTTTTCAGTAGGACGCTTCTTTTTGGAAAGTCACGATCGAACACCACAGCCTATATAGTCAGCGGGTATACGGTACGAACTGCAAAATTTATTGAAGCGGTGCCATGCAATGTGCGCGTAAACGCGGACTAATCAATTATGCAATGTTGAACACAACATTTAACTTATTGTTCTGAAACAATTAATTTATATTAGTGATTATAACTATTTTGCGCGTTTTAAATTGAGCACTCAGACCTTTAAATTGCACATCGTTCGTCTGACGACTGAAGGGGGAAAAAAGATGGATTTTACTAGATAACGTTGTTGAGATGTAATAGTTGGCGTTAGCCAACTTTGTCGCCGGTATTGAAATATATCGTTCTAATAACATTTTTTATGATTCTTACATTACACATTTTTTGTACCCAAAGCTAATCATATTTATTTAAAAAGTCGCCTACGGCGTCTGTGTCGCCGTTCCGAAAGCTTCAAATAGAATCGTTCCTAACATCTCTATCTGAAAAGTTTCATTATTAAGTATCCGAGAGAGCAAAATGAAAAACGCAATTGCAAAGAATTTGTTTTACCCAGACTTGACCGCCCCAACCCAAACAGCGAGTTAATATGCAAAATACGAACAGAACATTAGAAGTGATAATACACAACATAACCGTTCAGTTCATTTGCTACAATAGGTTTTTCCTAAAGAACTGCTTTAAAGGACCACCGGGCAGTCCTTTAATTGCTTTAAATGGGCAGAAAATTTGAATTTAATGTTCGAAATCGTGCCGAGATTTGATTAATAATTGCGCGAAAACAACCATCTTGAGAACTATCGTTTGAACGAAGTTCGATTGCTTGGCGGTTATTCTGTGAATATAAAACACAAAAAACCTATAAACTTTAACAGAAACTGCGAACAAACTAAAAACTACCGAAAATATTGCAGTCTTTACTCCAAAAAAGAGTTTGGTGGTTAGTGATTTTTCGGCGCCTTAGTCTAATTTTGTTATGCTAGTATTATGTTAGCTATTTCTATTTATGGACTGCAAAGATATTTACAATTTACTTTTATTAGAATTTAGAATATTTAGAATATATAAAGTTTATTTAGAATCCGGAACCTGCGTAGCAGGTTAACATGTATTGTTGTTGATGTAATAGAGCTTGCGCAGGGAAATCCGTATTTCGGATAGTCATAACTCCGCCGTAAATGAATATTTTTGTATCAAACTTCCAGTATCCAATTGGGTCCCCAGTTCCTAAAGCCGAATCGGTTCAGAAACAAAAAAAGAATTGATAACGTACACCATAGAACTTTAATATCTTTAGATAGATAGATATATAGATATATAGGAATTCCGTATCTTTCAAATCCTAAGTGGAATCCATTTCCTATAAGTTACCTTCTTTTGTCATTTTCTAACCCACGAATACTCCTCAGAAAACCGATAAAGCTGCCTAGGGTGGTTCGTAGGCCCCCAGTCTGCTCGTTTACAGTCAAGCTGCCACTCTCTGAGCATGTTAGGTCAGCTATCCAGGTCTGATAGAATCAGTACAATTAAACGGCCACTTTATGAGTTGAGTTGTTCTTATTTAATATAGCTTCAGAATTATTGGAAGAGTCGGATATAATTAGATACCACCCGTTATTAAACGCTTATAAACAATACACTTTTGTAGAATAAACCGTGTTGCGGCTAGAAAGAATGGCAGTGTCATGTCGACAAGTAGAACATGTGGCTATTGTTTATTTACGTAATTGCGGTAAAAAAGGTGCAAACATTTTGATACTAACAAAAAAGTAGTATATAAAGTTCGCCTTCACTGTACCGCGAGTCGCGGAGAAAATTTATCTTTTCTCATGTCACGCGGCCGCCTTTGTTAATTTCTGAGCCAATTCGACATAGAAATTGAAAGACAGTTCCTTTTTTTGGAGCAAAATACCGGATCTGGCATTTCTATGATATATAGTTTATTTCTCAGTTTCCAGAATTTTCAACGAGAAAACAATGTTTTCATGAGTTTCCGGCTCACCATCAGTTATCCCAGCAATGCTCTGTATAAGCAGCTGATTTTAGTAAAGAAACATTTGATTCAATAGCAGAATAAGAAGAACCGGCTGGACTATGGAGGAGCAGAGTACCGCGATGCAGATATGTTGTTGGTTAAGAGCTAGTAACAGCAGTCTTTCAAACCGGAGTGCCAGGCCTTACTGGAGCCCCAGTTCCTTTAATTGCAGTGTTGTTTAACTGTAGCAGAATCCGTAGCGCAGATTCAGTGCTTAAAATTAGGCACAAGAAACTCCATACCAAATCTGATGCCTGTTGATGTAAGACTTGACTACAGAGCTGTTAACCCGGCCCGGCAGCTCTGCTTGACTATACTTTCATTGTTTGCTTCTTAATGAAAGAAAAAAATCATGTTTTTGTCTAGCAGCAAATAAAACAATAATCTATTAAGGTATTCCGGTAGTTATTCTGATTCAACTTCAGATAATTCCTTGAAATAGATGATAGTTCTGGATTTAACTGAGCTATGGAGCTATCGAGTCCGATTACTGATCCGAACGTTTTTAATTGTATCGCTACCATTTAGTACCAAAGAGGGACCAGGAATAGTTAGGGGCCACGGTTGCGGTAGATACATCCTGGAACCTGAATCGACAAGGGTAGCTCTAAACTAAGTTTTTGTAAACTCTACTCAAAGCTTTCTATAAAGAAACGTTGTTTCACGGTGCAATCCTACCTCGTAATGGAAAGTACGAGTACAACGAAGTCCATATCTAAAGTGGTCGATAGATATGGAACAATGATTGTTGTGCAAGAAGAAACTAACAAATATTCAACAATATAATTGAAATAAGGACCTGAGCAGGCAGGCACGGGCAGATGTTAACAACATAAGAGCTTGCTCCTAAAAATGCCTACAAAAGTGAAGTCACCGGGTCCAATGGGGCCGTCATAGCTCCGTCCCTTCAAAATCTCGGCAAGGCTTCTTAAATGCGCAGCCCCCCTGCCGAACGAAAGTGTCGATTGGAAAATATCCATGCATAACCGTCTTCCAGTCGCAACACACAAGAGAAACTTAACAAAAAATGTATTACAAAACAAATGTTCAACATAATCTATTAATAACAACAATATAAAATTTTAAAATAAAACAACGGTAGAAACAATGGGTTCAAGAATGAGTGACTGAGAAAGCTCAGTTCGAGGAAGCTAGTGCTACGAACTAAATGCTAATTAGTGCACACAGAGAAACCAAAGACTTCAGAAGACTAACAGGTGCAAAGTAAATGTGAATTCAATGCACGAGATGCACAACAACTAACAGCTGTTACCAACTTCAATAGTTAAAACATGCAAAATATTTAAAGAGAAAAAGTAAAATCTACAGGAACGTCAACAATAAGAACTATTAACGGAGATTTACAAGAAAAACCTCTTACAAGAAGTCGAATTAAAACAAAATACAACGGTCAGACAGTAGGTGAGATAACCAGAGCTAACGTAGGGTAAACCCAGTACTCACATTTAATTGGGGCTGCCAGATGTGGTCGAGAACGAATCAGCAGCACCACTGGCACAAGTCTTGAATAAGTTGGGGAAGGCATCAATCAACGAACTGGCAGTTGGATAAGGAGGAACTGAATCGTTGGACATACGATAAGAAGCTAGGGCCGACTCCAAAATGGCAGGGCTAAAAAACACATAAGTAAAGCATTAACTGTTTTAACCTACTTAACAAATGAGGATATGCTTGGATATTCGAATTGCGTAGCAGCCTTATTGTACGATGAACGTGGAGTGCTCTTAAAGTTAATGTGTGTTACTGCCACATAGGTGCTGATACCTGCATTAGAGGAATGTTGGACCCAGGCGAACTGTTGGGAGTAGATAGCAAGAGCTGACCAGGAGAAACCATCGGCCTTGGACTGATCATCCGACCACCACCTTAAACAAGAATTGTCGTCATCAGATAGTGGTCACTTACTACTGGAGACAGATTTGTGGTAAGGCCGGTAAGTACCATTAATGATGGCCAACTCCATAAGTTGCTTTCGCTTCAGCTCATCCATACCTTCAGGCTAAAGTCAGACATGAGATAATCGTAAAGAGTCGCAAACCTACAGCAGGAACCAATAACTTTCTTATATGTTCCAAAGCAGATGCTAACTTGACGCGAGCTCTGTTTTCAGTATCTTCACACTGCACCAGAACATGTAGATCGTCATCCAAGTGCTCCCAGTTTAGACGTCCACGATTGGCATCCTCCTAAATATAAATGAACACTACTATTATATATTATGAAAACAACCTTTCTTTTATCCTTCATGGATCCTTTGCCGCGGACCATTATCTTGCAGCCAGTTTCTTGTTCCAGCTGTTTTGCAGTCATTCCACGAGGACCGAGAATACGCCCAACGAAGTTGTACTGAAACACACAAATACGTTTCTCTAAGATTTATTCTGACCTCAGGATGATCCCTAACAGGAACATAGAGCTTCTCTGTAACGGAAACAACATCCCCCTTTGGATCCGGCAGTTCTAAACGATCAGTAGCAAAGTCCGGCTGAAAGAGAGCAATCCGGACACGAGTAATTTCTAAACGATCAAATTTAAAACGCAGAAATAAAAATTGCCAACCTTCGTCCAACAGACGCTCGACGTTACCGAAAGCGTGAGAAAACATCTCCAGTTGTTTCCGCTCCTTCACAAGTTCAGCCAAATATTCCAATGAACAGTCCATCTGATCACATGCGGATGAGACGAATTCCACAGAAGAAGGGGACCCTAAGTGACAGCCGAATACATAATATATTGATGCAAACACGAACCATCGTGGAAATTGAATCCGTAGTTGCGGGCTTTGGTATCGCTTCCAACACTTCTCAAACGATTTGAGAAGTCGTTAGATGGAAGAAGTGGCGACCTAGGAGCGAGCAGTTGTCTTCCACTCGACAGAGTAGCAAACACCTTAGAACCAAATATTAACCATTAAACTCAGAAACCTTACATTATCGTCAGAATGCTTGAAGGAAGTTGAATGGAATCCCCTCAGAGGTGAACCCAGTGATGGATGATATGTAGAATTACACGACTGCATTCTACCACCTAAATACAAAATGTAATTACGAGAAAAAAAACTTTGAAAAAGAAATTGAAATATGTAGAAAATGGCAGTCATCCAATGATCGAAAACAAAATTTAGGCCAATTCCAAATTTGCAATGACAAATTCCCTGCTAATCAGGTGCAACTGGTCCCACAACGATATTGCTTGCTGCTGTCAGCTTTGATTGTAAAAGTTGGGCCAGGGCCCATTGGCACCGCTCCAACGTCTAATAAACGGGGAATTAGGAGCAATTAAAAGTCACACCATACAGAGTCGAAATAGTCATTCTCGTCCAAAATGGATCTAGTGGCACGTGCCATCGCAGAAAAAAATACGTCTATCGCTAAATTTGGAAAACCCGAAATAAAAACTACGGATATGCCTCCATTGGCATGGGAAATAGTTCTCTCCCGAACAACGTCTCCAAAATTATAAATAAACAAGAATAAAATCTTTATAAATACAATGAACCATTCAAAAAATAACAAAACCTATTTAACTTCTATATAAATATTCAAACAAATAGGGGCGCGACATTTTAAACAAGTATTATTCCAGCAGCATCGTTCTTGTTGACGCACTCCGGAAGAGCATGGACCTGACAGTAACAGTAGAGAAAAAAACTAGAGAGACAACATACCATAGACTGTAACGAAAGGAGTTCTCTTTTATCATAACGCCGATCTTCTGGTTTGTTCTTTTTAGCCACCCCCTGGCGAACTAGGATATCAGCAAGAATGCCTGTAAGTAAACTATGTTTACCAAATGAAGCTAACGAACCTGCATTTCCAAATACTTCTACTAGACTGTGAGATTTATGATAACCCTTCACGGTGATATAAATTCCGCCTTCCTTGATACTCCAATTCACCAATACCTGAAAGGGGTCTTATTCAAGGCAAGGGATATCAATCACACATCTCTATAGCGTTCGTAGTGATCAGCAGCTCCTTCACACCATTCCACACCTGCTACTAAACAGGATGCAATCTAAAGGTATATAAAAAGTAGCTTAATCCGGACTTTTGGGCATTACCAAAGTAGGTGGATCGCAGAATTCTGGTTGCATCAACCATACTTGATCCTCATTGAACTGGGCACGCATCCCCTCATTGATATCCATCAAAAAGATTTCGTCGACTCCTGTTCTAATTCCGCGGTAAGCCACGGCGTCCTTGCTGTAGATCAAAGGATCGCCAACCTTAAATATGAAATAAACAACCATGAACAGTTATGGATCCTATTACCTTAATTTCAGGTGCATTTTTAAGAAGAGCAATGCACTTGTTTTCCTCACAATAGTCGTGCATCTTTCTTTGAAGATCATCGTATTCCTGGGAGACGACGTAATCAAGGCGGAATACATGGAATACAAATTCTTCCTCGGCATTTGGCGGGAATGGTGAAGGAACAACTAAGACCTGAAAAAGACGACATTATGCTTAGGATGGTACATGCTCTTAATTACTAGAGAGATTTCACGAACCATCCGCGTATTTAGTGAAGCGCAATACACTCCCACTGTCAGAGAAATAAAACTAACCTTGAGGGTATGGTTCAAGGGTAGATCGGGTAAACATAGCTTCGGTGCCACATAAGCTAATTTTTCCTTTCCGACATTCTTACTGCGCCTCAGCGACAGATTGTTCGGAAAGGTTGTCCGCTGATGGGTAGGTGAGCGGCTAAAGTACTACATATGAAAAATTTGACAAGAATATCACACCCTTTGTTCCCTGTCTCGAAATGTTTGAGCTGTTTAGTACCCTTTTCAGCACCAACTCGATATTCACTGATCTAAAACAAATAATGAGTGCGACAAATGTTGAAATTTGCTTACAACTAATGAGATATTTTTGTCAACTAGAAGACGGCCTTCAATGAGCGCTTTTCTCAGAGTATCTGCGCTTGCCAGTTCAATCATGGAGACAAAGCTGAAACAAGGAAATGGTCACGGAAAAATAATTGCAAAGGAATACCCATATTTTTTGCCAGTCGCATTCTGAGTAGGAATTTTGACGCTGTTAACGAGACCATAGCGACGAAAAATTCGAAACAGATCCCACTAGAATCAAGTGAATAATCGGACTAATAGATAAACATAGGATTAAATGCTATATAGTATGTATTCCAGACGACACAAAAAATCTAAATCTTACATCGTTCATATACGAAGGGATTTCTCGAACATAGAATTCCCTATCCTTATAGAGAGCATTCGATGAAGAGCCAAGGGAATCTGCCATTTCTGTAAATTGAATATTAAGAGCAAACTACGAACAAAGACAAATGCAAAGTGATCATTAAGATATAAAAGTAATAAACGCAATCCGAGACTGTCAAAAATTTAAAATACGATTCTCGACGAGGCCTAATTTCCCGGGATTGTATTTTACCGGCATAAGGTCCTGCACCGAAAAATGGAATTTGGCGGAAAATCTGATTTAAAACTTGTACGAAGATTAACATTTTATTTTATTTTGATATTTAGAAAGATTTACAGTTAACTGAGTAGGAATAGTTTGCTTTTTACAGTTAACTGAGTAGGAATAAAAAACTAGTTTGCTTTTTACCTTTTTCTTTTCCATATGTGCCCATCATTTTATATTCGTAAATATTTACGGGAAGTGTTCACTGTTCTAAACTGACGCTAACAACCAAGGTTTTAATTATTGTTTCAGTTTTGTTTCATATATTTTGCTGTGCATCGAGGTTATGGAGAACACTAAAAGGGGCCATTTGCTCTGGATGTAGATTAAAACAGCAGATTCGAGATGCCAGACTTACAGATGAATAGAAAAATCTTCCGGTCCAGGACACGGCCGAAAAAGCGAACGAAATTCCACTCCGTCCAGAAGGATCTAAACAAATTGATTTCCATTTGAAACCGCCTAAAAGTGGTGTACATGTGTAGTATGTATGGGTTATGTAACATTCAGTTGGTTTCGAAAATCGTAATTACGAGTTTCTGGTCATTTTTTCAACGTAGAATAGAAACAACTGCGAGTCAGCCAAAATTATGTTAAGTTTTTTCTTTTTTTGAAACTCACCTGAAGGAATTCCAAAACAAACGAGAGTGCAACGTAGATTCCATTTTGAAATCTGACCTAAACGAAATGATTGAAACTATTTGTTTTTAGGGTAATCTTTTTTTAAGTCCATTTTTATATATAGATCGTAAAGCCCTTTTTAGACTTCTCAAGACCCCATTGCTGGTATTTTTCACAAAGTCAAGGTCTTCAGGCTGTGGGCCAATACCAGGCTCGCTGCTCATTACTCAAAAACACAAAATGCTTGGCCCGCTCACATAAGAGCTACTTTAAAAAGTTGGAGCAGGTTTAAGGTGCACGCCTAGGGAGAGCATGTAGTTTTGAACGGTTTGCCAGCTAGAACCCACAAACAATAAAATACTGTACCTCTTTGAATTCTTTGTCGCAAATGTTCCATATCTGCTTCACGTTGTTCAAGTGATCTTCAATTGATGATGGGAAGATTCTGATGTTTGTTTTGTTGGTCGAGGCCAGGTAGATGAGTGCCGCCTCCCATGACATGATATAAGTCTAAAAAACACCATTTGACTAAAAATTATTTGTGTGATTCTAAGTGATCATGAATTATGTTTTTTAACATGAGCTTTGTTCAGAACTTCGATCAAAACAAGTTTCAATTGGACCATATGCTACTGTTAAATCATAATTAGTGTTAATCGATTGTACATCACCAGAACAAACGGAACTTTTACTGCTGAAGAGTAGTTCATCCATACCTCTGGGTCGCCTTCTTCATATACTCCGATTTCCTCGAATCCAGCCATTGCTTTTGCCTGAAACATTGCGCACAACATGAACTCTCAACTCGAATTTCAGAAGTTTTGATCGCGAGAAATTACGAACTCGGCCCGTCCCAAACCAGTATTATAGGTGATATTTAGTTGATCAAGTATACTTTCAGTCACCTAATTACATACCACCATTTTATTTAAAAATCCTAAAACAATCTTAGAAACTCCGAATCAAAGTTGTGTGGTAAATAAGCTATACAAGGTACTATAGTTTCTCCGAAATTAATATCCAACTGACTAGAATCAATTCAATCACTAATATGGGAAGATCATGTTGTTCTAACCTCAACAAACATCCAAGCTCTACATAATGTGTACCAAATTCTTCTGCTCACCTTATTAGCATCCACAAAAGTTTTAGGTTTTACGACCAGACCTTGGAAGAATGAACTGACATTTAGTATATCAAAGCCTGTTAACCTATAAAATATATAAACATGTATAATTTTATTACTTCCTTATGCTTAGCTTGATTTCATTTGCCCCTGTTAGCCATAACCTGTGATTTGCTGTCAATCGATACCGGCTACTGTAGGGATTGCTGATATAGTCAGCGCCAAGAGCAATAATGGAGTCTTGCGTGTTTTTAGGATTTTTAACACAAAACCTGCAGGCCAATTGCACGCGCGTACTTGCAAAGTACAATATTTCTTCTCTACCATTACTCTTGGCGCTGACTATATATATTCTTTCAAAGTAAAAACTGTTGACAAAGGTTACCTAAAATAGGCAAAACATTTCTTCTCTTAAAAGAAATACCTTGTCTTGGTTTTAGAAAACGTATTCATTTTACGGTGAGCAGGGGTGCATCGGGCCGGCCCGGGCCGGCCCGCAATTAGGGCGCCAAATTCAAACATGGGGTTTTTGTGAGTACTATTTTCATAATGTTCCTCGATTTGAAACAAAACTTTTAATTGCTTTTGGAATAAACAAATTACTTTTTAGTTTTAGTTTGTTACTTCTTATTCATAACTATATGCTAAGCCTAATTATTTTTGAATTTCGTTCATAATTTTAATTCGTGCGTATGCCGTACTTAACGCATGCAATGTCCAGCGTATGGCTTATAGTTAGGCTTTAAAAACTTCTTTCTATTTAGTATTTTATCAACATTTTATTAATTCTATTTTTTAAGATTTGAAAATGAGCTTCAATCATTATGAATCGAACTTGAGCTTTGATCAATTTTTCGGTCAAGAAGAAGCTTTGTGCGAGGTATGTTAGAGAGAGTATAATATTTGCTAGTTACTTATTAGCTTTGTTACTAATTATATTACTAATTATAATAAGATAACTTAATTAGAAATTATTTCTTTGCTTCAGTTTAACACTGTGAATGCTCCGGAAGAAAGTTGGAATACAAGTGCAAACAATATGAATTTGGAAGTTCCTCTGTATGAAGGTTTGTGATTTTCAATCAAATTAATAATATAATGTAATACAATATTATTATTTTTCCGAAAGTGCAATTAATTGAAAAGTAAGATCACATTATTACTATTGCCTTAAATTTTGTACTAGTAATACTGTGAGCTTTCTTTTCATTTAATCATATAAAAGAAAAATGTAAATCATTGCTTAATCTTTTCAAATCTAAGATCATTTTTTTTATTTCAGACTACCCAACAACATTTGCTAATGATGAAAGTGTCGCCTCCATGAATGTTATCGAGCCTAAAGGTGTGTACTAATTAGTTCTATAGTTCTATATTTTAATTTTTAAAACCATATAGCTTTGTAAAGTCACTAACTAATTTATTTTTGTAATAAAGTGTTTCAGAAGTCCCTTCGTCAGCTATTCCACATTCTTCTGGTATCCAAGATTGTAAAATGAAAACCACAAGGTATGTTGATCTGCTATTATTATAATATGTTCCTTTATTTTAAGTAATTTTATAGTGTTTCACAGTTAAAATTAAAAACGTGACAGTTTAGAATTCAACTTATTATTTTAGGTTCAATCTGGTTTATAGTGGTCAATGTAAAATGAAAAGTAGCAAGCAAGTGTCTCCAGTTGGAAGCGAACCAAGTACTTCTACACTAGCTGCTATTGAATCGACACAAAGGAATGTTTATCATCCTTACATGACTGGATATAGACTGCAAAGTAGACCAACGGTATGTTTAGCAGAATAGAAAAAGTTATGAAAAGGAGTATTACTTTTAAGAATACGTTAAATTGATATAGAGTGATTCAAGATGAATAATGGAGTGTTACTTGCGTATTTTAAGGAAATTTTAGGTATATTTTCGGTATTCTCTCGAATCGGGCTATAGATAATATTTCAAATTACTTTGTTTTGGGGTTACTGTAGTTTATACTATTCTTCTTACTATATTTGTATTCTAGAGTCGTAGAACAGAGAAGACAGCCTTTACCTATCCTAATATGGCATATCTCGCTCTTTTGAATGCACCGAACAAACAGGCATATGTATCAGATATTTATGACTTCATGTTGTAAGTAATTTGAAATTACTTTTATATTATTATTATTATAAATAGTATTTAAAAAATAATATTATTATTTTAGATATAATTTCCCTTACTTCGCTACTGCTCCAAATGCGTGGAAAAACTGTGTGCGGAACAACATCGCCAATAGTAGATACTTCGAGAAAGTAAAGGTTAGTCAAGATTTTAAGTATATGATATACTTCCTATTTTAATACTGCATATTAACAATTTTTAACAATATTATTATTATTACTTCTATTATTTAATAAATATACTTATCGAAAATAATTCAAAACACTTTATTATCAAACAAAAACAATGTTTTTAGGGCCAACACCACACATCTAAAGGAGATATGTGGAGAGTAAAGGATGATTCAAGTGCTAAACTTATGGAGGATGTGAATAAAGTTATAAGAAAATCTAAACTGGAGGATCTAAAGTTGATGAATCCTAGTAAGTTCCTATTTATACTCAAATACTTATAAACATACATATTTCATTGGTAAACCTAAGTATAGTTTGTTCTAAAACCTAGACTGCATGCGCTGTGAGTAGTTATCCCACAGTGGTGTATATGTTTGCCTTCAAATTCGCTGGGAAATGCCTTCCCTCTATTCGGGCGAGAGAATCCCTCTATTCGGGCGAGAGGGCGAGAGAAGCGGGATAACTACTCACAGCGCCTGCAGTCTAGGTTTTGAAACAGACTATAGCTGAATACAATATTTTCTTATAATTTCTATTTCATTCTTTCAGAGGATCTGGATGATATTCTTAAAGGTCGAGCCGGAATAAAGATTGTTTCCTCTCCAAAGTCAGTTCCAGTTCATTATCAAACGATTCATTATCCTAGTGTGAATCAGGTAAGATCCATGAAGAAGGCAATCTCTCTTTTTAAGTAAAAGATAATAAACAATAGATTCTTTATTAGGAACTAGAGAGATATAGTCAACGCCGAGAGTTATAATGGAGTATTACTTGCCTATTTATTGCATTTTTAACACCGCACCTGCAGGCAAATAGCACACGCGTACTTGCAAAGTGCAGTATTGAATGGAGGGTAGCCGCCAGATGCTGGCGCGGTGCTCGCAAAAGGGGCGCAGACGAGCGTTGAATTCTTTACACTCCATAATTACTCTTGGTGCTGACTATAAGAAATTTCGTAACTTTTATATTCACCACATTTTTGATGAAACAGACTTATTTTAACCCATAAACACGTTATTTTGAAAATAGTTTTAAATAACTATATTCGATTCTAAATCAATTATAAATTGTAGATTCCCACCTACCAGCATATTCCATTTTATCCACCAAGCGGCTTCGCACCAGAAATGTGTTTCCCAATGTGTTTCCATTTTCCGCCACAGCCAAGCTCCTTTAATCAGTAATAATAATTATATATTAGTTAAAT
>JAQGAV010001269.1:0-22170 GCA_034691345.1 Phasmarhabditis papillosa
TACCGTCTGGAAACCTAGGTCTTGAGATAGACTATCTTTATGAAGAAAGGCCTCCAGTTGATT
This sequence comes from Phasmarhabditis papillosa, assembly GCA_034691345.1. Taxonomy (NCBI): domain Eukaryota; kingdom Metazoa; phylum Nematoda; class Chromadorea; order Rhabditida; family Rhabditidae; genus Pellioditis; species Pellioditis papillosa. The sequence continues at coordinate 64 of JAQGAV010001269.1, forward strand.
CGATTTTTCATTTAGTAAAATAGTCTGTACCACCCCGCACCCAAGGGAACCGGGACAGAGCAAATTCAAATGTCGAAATCTTGATGCTTAATTCCTATATTGTTTTTTCAAGGAATACATGTTTATTTTATATCATTTGAAAGATTATAGCTCAATCTGTGCAACTGAGTTTTTCCGGGTTAGAGCGTTGCAGAAAAAAATGAAATTTGATTTGAAAATGGGAGGTCAGTCCGTTGACCCCATTGTATCGTTTGGCGGCCGTGCCAGCCCTAGCCTCACCTTTTTGATCGTCGCATGTGAAGAAGTTTCCAGAACATCGAGAATGTACGTCAGCGCCAGATTTCAAAAGAAACCGGACAATTTCGGGGTCTTCAGAAACTATGGCCATGTGAAGAGCCGTTTCGCCTAAAACATATGCCTTGATAGAAGAATAGCTAACTAATCTACAACGTTGTTTAACAATTGTTACTCTGGGAAGGTTAAATAATTCAGTTCAATTGTGGCATGGTCCATAAACATCACTTTAGAACGTCTGATAATAAAGAATAACACATTCGTATGTTTCTCTAGCTTCTCTGTCTATTGTTTTTCCAAGGGGATTTAACGATCTATTTTTGTACTGTGGCCATAGTATAGAAACGCGCTGGTGGGTTCCCGGGTAGTTTTTAGCCGCAACAATTCACAACTGCTCGGGCAGCCGAAAACTGCCCGGGCATCCACCACGGGCGTTTTTATACTAGGGCCACTCAATCCGGGCCGTGGCAGAGTGGCAATAATAGTCTGTGTTAGTTTTTAATACAATTTTTTAATGTTGCTCAGTACCTACCATAATATTCATCACAAAGATACGAATCATTGATTATATTAGGAAATATGTAGAGCAGTCTTTCGGCTAACAGTTTCATATGTTTTGGCAAACCTGGAAATGATTCTTTCTTTTTTGTGCGTTTTGTTTTTATTCCGGAAAGATCCCTAATTTCAGTAAAGCATTTCATCTGATTTTAGGAATATGAAGTGTTTTGCAACTCTATGTAAAAAGTAGGGTGGACTTCAATATAATATTCTTCTTTAATGCCAGTTATTTAACTTATAGTGGAGCATAGAGCAGTGGAGTATAGCACCAAGAGTAATAGTGGAGTGTTACTGCGTATTTTTGGATAACTTTGGATAAATTTTCGTTTTTTGATGCTTTTCCGTGCCATTTTAGATTATTTTTCAACATTCGATTATTACTCTTGGCGCTGACTATAGGTTAATATTTTTTGTTCAAAATGCCTTTATTTAACGAATTTACCAGACAAAAAGCAAGTGTGAAGCATTGTTTCGCCGACGGCTCCTCTGTCTTCTAAATGCCAACATACAAATTTACGCTCCACTGAATGAGGTGGAAGAAATTGGTTACCTAAATAAACACATGAGAAAACGATGAAAACAGAAAGACTTCTTCAACCCATAGATTTTTGTAAGAGTTACACTTGGTATAAATAAAAGAGATTATAAAACTGCTCATCTAGGTACGTGCCCATTGGTAAGGGACAAGGCCAGCCCGGGGCGGCCTATTTTTCAAATTTTCGGCCCGGGCCGATTTCCCAAAAAGTAGTCTTTGGCCTGCCGGTCCCTAGTCTATTCACAGTTTTTAGCGGATATTGTTCAGAAAAGTTAGCTTTCAGTGCTACTTTCCGGCAATAAAGAGTGCAACCTGCTTTACCTATCAATGTTTTTGGACACTGTTCATCAAAATATTTACCTAAATCAGTCGATTTTTTCATAAAAATTGTCATTGAGGGGGCCAACAGCTCAAATTTTCGGCCCCTGCATGGCCCGTGAAATTCCCAGCCAAGATATCAAGAGCTTTTGCTCAAGGCTTGATTTTGAGCCTAGAATCATAGAGAGCTACTGTGTTTTATAAAAGTGATTGGAATATCGGTGTATTGCGAACCTTTTCTTCAAAAGAAATTTCGTTAAGCTTACACTTACACCTTAAAGCTTACACCGTATCTCCCCAATATACTGCGCTGGAAAGCTAGCTTTTGATACAGACTATAGTATTTAAAGTAATTTGTTTTGCCTAGTTATTTATCATTGTTTTTCTATTATTATTATTATTCTAAAACGGACCTGTTCGTTCTTTATGACGTTGGGCAATGATTTCATTTACTAACAGCATATCACCATCACCATTATTATATAGCAGTGGACCAACTTTCTGAAAAACTAGTTGTTGTACAGTGAGATTCAAAAGTAATACCGCCGTGTATGCTGCGTAATTCGTCATTTTTAACAATGCTCCTAATATCCTAATAATAACTTATTGTATAAGCTACACAGTTATACACAGCAAATTTAGATTTACGAAATGTTTCAAGCTTCTGGATGCGTAGGTGTTTTTTCAAGAGTTAATAATGAAGTGGTAAGCCAGTTAGCACAAAGAAAATTCATAGCAAGAAAATGTAAATTTGCTGCTAAGATATTCAAACGAACAAATGTAGATGGCCTCTCGAAATTGCAGACTAGACACCTTATTGTGGCTAAAAAAACAGAGGTAGACCAAACAACCGCTGGAGAGATGAATTTACAGAATACTTTGTATATAATTGGATGATTGTTGTCAAGAATGTTGCCAAGCCCAAAATTGATACGATTATTCATGTGATATATATATATTGCAAATGAATAAATGAATAAAAAATCAATGGATGCGATTACAAAAGTTTGAACCAAAATTATATTTAATGGATGAGATTTTTTTTGATTTTACTATTTTAGTGATGTTTTTTAGTGTTGTATAAGTGAAAACTTGTTAAAGCATGCCTTCTCGATATTTATTCTATTCCAATATATTCCATTAATTGGTGTCAAATATATTACTAAGGTTTCGATCGGAGTTTGACCGCCCGCTTATGTTATTGAATTTACAAACAAAATGTTGATACATTCTACCAACAAACCTCCTTAATCATATCGTCCAACTTGTCGACTTTTCCATCCTTCAGAACTTCCTTGGCTAAAGTAGCTAGTTCGCCGCCACCCTTTACATCAGCCAGTTTATTCATAGCATTGCTTTGACTATTCACCTTTAAATATAATAAAAGTCAGTATCTTTCATTTATTTGTTTTGTTTTATGGAATGAATCATCGTCAGTATTGTTTTCCAGACCTTTCCTTATGCTTATTGCTATTTAAGATGTAGTAAAATAAACTGTTTTTATAAATCGTTTTTTGTTAGCTATTGGTTGGCAAGGAAACCTCAACAATATGAGCTGATTCCCTAGATTGAACCAATGGGACCGTTATTTATAGCGGAACACCTATGAGGATATAGTCGGCGGATATGCAAGTTGAAGTTCTGAGTGCTCTATTTAAAACCCACCTAATTGATATATTCATAAATATAAATTATTTCTTTCAGAAAAATAAGTTAGCTGTTACTCAGCTGCGCTCTAATAAAATAGTCTGCCGTATATCCCTGCATAAGCCTCGACCGCCGACTATACATGGTGTGTAACGTTTGTTACACAAGTATTATATTCAGTGGTTTCCAAAAAACATCTTAAAAGCGAATATACAAAACAAAAACTTTATATTCAACATATGTCTTTTTAATTTTGTCTAATTTTACCAAGATATTCACTAAGCAACACAAATGCTTCAAATAGGCTCAATAAGACTTGAAACATGGTATGCCTAATCGACTGGGTTTTCAGTCAAAAAATAGTCATAAAAAGTCATAAAATGGGTCATAAAATAACATATTTATTGATAAGCTTCCGGGACTTCAAAATCACAAAGCTTTATAGAAAAGAACAATGAAACTGGCAAATAGAGTAAAGATATTAGACGACAAACCTGGTCTTTTATTCCCGCAGTAACGGTACTAGAAGTGTTGCCCATTTTTGGAAAACAATAAATACTTATGAACTAAATATATTATAAATATATTTAGTTTTACATATGAATACTGAATGTCGTCTAGTTTACATTTACTCTATATCGAGCCAGGTTTCTCCAATAACGGAAGTGCGCTTCAAAGGATTTCTCTTACCTTTAGTTAGCATACCGATAGATTGAATAATAGTCTAAACAAATTACGGCAGTATGGAAAAATAGAAACGATTTTTTTGTAAATTGTTCATGTTCCTTCACTAAATATCAACTGAATTGCAAGTTGCTTTCTTGAAAAATTCAAATGCTGCAAGAGATCGTGCAATAACCGAAATTTGGGATCAGGAGTCCATTGAACATTCGGTTCTACCATTTTCTAATATATTATCTAACAAAGTCTTATTTTACACAAGAATGTCAAAATACTGTAATTTTGTAGTACTGATTAAATAATGAAGAAGGTTAACATATTTACATATTTCGATGGAAATAACAATCTAACGTTGATCGCTCCTGCTACGCCATACAGAACAGCAGGCTCTGAATCCTCGAAGACTTTGGGGTCGGTTCCTTGTAACTGCAGAAGGCCTGCAATAACAGTAGCTAACTTATCCCGTGTTTAATGCACTTAAAGACTGAATGCTAGAAGGGATCCGCCTATGCTCTGAAGATTCCGTAATTAATTATCGTAACCCTGCCTCGACCAAATCTATTATTATTCAGATGTTTTGCTTGAAGTAATAGGTAAAACACGTCGTATTGGACTAATTTTTTTAATTTTCAGCATGATTTTTGGAAGCTCCGACATCTATACTCACATTTAGTTTAATAACTCAATGAAATGAAATCGGAAAAACCGGCCCAGCCCGCCGGAGTGGGAAAATTTTGTAAACGGCCGGCCTTTTCTCACCCATGTGATAGACTATAATAATTAATTCCTTGGAAACAATAAGTCACAGAACATTGTATGTTAACAGGAAGAATGAAAGCTACAAAATTTTGAATGATTGCATAAGATTAGCAGTTCTAATGTAATCAAATGATAAGACAAGAGCGGATTATCGTTCTAGGACTACGGACTAAAAAGTAACGCCCTAGGAATTCACCATGAAACTATACACTATGAATGTTTCAATGGGAATTACTTTCTTAATTTAACATATATTATAATGTCAAGCACTCTTCTTTTTTGATTCCTAATGAGTAGGTGACATACAAAAATGTTGAAAACGGTTACGCTCTGGTTTTAGTAGTCTTTGAAGTTCGCTGTCTACGAGTTATACATTTTCTGCTTCTGGTTTGAATTTCTCATAGATTTTCTGTATTTGAAAAGTTTCACTCATGTTCATTATTCTTCTGTACTTCATTCAAGCAGTATTGAGCTGCAGATAATACTAGAAAATGATCACCCAACGCATATAAAATCTCATGTGATATTGCGATTATTGGAATAAATTATTGTATTGTATTGTACATAGCATAATCCGAACGCAACATTTTCCACTTGTTATTGAACCTAAGTTGTTTGGTATTTCGTTCTTCATTAAAGAAAAACCACTTTTCGTTAAATTTTAGCATGCTGCTGCTCTTGGTGCTTTGCCTAGCGGTACCGTTACTGGCTGCGCCTAAGAATGAACTGATCACATCCCTGCCGGGATTGGTGGAACCAATGCGCTCCCAACAATACTCTGGCTACCTTAATATCACCAAAGAGAAAAGCTTATATTACTGGTAGGTGAGAGAGTAGAGCCATCTGCATTACAGCTTCTGTTTTTCTGAGTTTTGAAAACAATTGAAACATTCCATATCCAGTTACACTTATATTATATCATTGAATAAACACCATTGTAGCCTTGCGTATTGAAAATGCATAAGTTGTAGTTAAGTTAATAAACAAAAGTTAGCATTATTATAGGTACATCGAATCAGAAAACGATCCAGCGAAAGACCCAGTCGTTCTTTGGTTGAATGGAGGACCAGGATGCTCATCGTTGGAAGGTCTCTTTGTTGAAATGGGACCATATAGGTGGGTAAAACTTAGTTTTGAGGAGTTTGAGAAACTATAAAGTGGCCTCACAAACAAAATTTGGAGAAATATCTTAATGTTGCATCAGAAAAAATGGTATCAATTATATACAAACGTAACGATGAGCCCATTTCAGAACAAATGACTTTGGAGTTACTCTGACGAGAAACCCATGGACTTGGAATAGGGTCAGTTTTGAACTAACGAGTCTGACAATCAATTTAGTTTGAAAAACAAAGCAAAACTTAACACAATTCTGAATATTTCAAAAGGAAAACACTATACCTTGGACAGGGCCCGAAAATTTGAGAAACGGCCGGCCTTCTCCCAGCCCTGAGTAATACTGCATTCAACCACTTGCATAAAATTGACTGATTTAAGTGATTGATAAATAATATCCCAAACCATCAATATTTAAAAAGTATTGCACTCTTTATGGGTAATGCCGAAAAATAGCACTGAAAACTAACTTTTTTGAACAAGGAAGTGTGAAATGGACTAGTCCGGCAGGCCTTTTCTAAGCCCTGACTGTAGTAGTTTTTATTTCTTGGTTGAAATGTATGGGCTCTTAAAAGAGTTCAAAAGTTCTATACTGAATGGTATAAGTCTGATGAGTTAAGATTCTCAGATAAAGCTTTAGACGAAGTCGGCGTAAACCTTGCAAATATTCCAGAATTCCTCCATAATCTATCTGGATGCCCCTTCTGGGGTGGGTTTCTCGTACCGAGTAGGAAACGTTAGCACCTTCAAATACACTGATGACGAAGTAGCCAAAGATAATTTAGCAGCTATTAAGATGTGGTTTGAGGTGAGTTATGGCTAATTTTTCGAATTCAAAATGTTTCAAAACCGTAGTTCTGCACTGAAATTTTAATAAACGTAATATTGTTTGAGGTGTTGGAAATAAAACAATTGTAGCGTTTTGAAAGTATTTTGGAATGATGATAATTGTCGTACATCAAATAGGTTAATTTTAAAAGACATTTTCTGGAAAATAAACAAAATTTTTGAAATATTTATTAATATGCACTTAGTACAATGTGACGTTCGGTTTCACCAGCTTTATCTGTTTGTGGTTTCAGGACGAGATCAAAAAATTTATGTACACCACGTTAAAAAAAGATACTACACTCTGAGTGGTCCTGAAACTAATCTACATTTTAACTCAGATAAATTTTTGAAAAGTGAAGAGAAGTTCCGTTTTGCGAACCCCCTCCATTTCAAAAGGCTAAACATTTGTTTCAGAAATTCTCGGAAAGAAAGACAAATGCCTTCTATGTAGCTGGAGAATCGTATGGTGGTACATACGTACCAATGCTTTCAGCCGCCATTGTCAACAACAATCTATTCAATACAACATTCAAGGTTTGTTCATCGTACAGGATTAAAAAGTACAAATGTTTCAAAAAACTATGAGTTATGCTAAAGATGAGAAATACAATATTCTCTATCATTTGACCATATTCCGAACTTGAATTCCACATTAAATTCCTGAACTACAGGGTGTTCTGATTGGCAATGGTTGTATCGACGACAAGTTGAACGCCAACACTGCAGTTGGATTCAACTACAACCACGGATTCCTTGATGCAAGGTATTTCAAAGTCACAATGATTGCTGCTGACGGCTGGGTGCCCAAAAATTGTGGAAACAAACCGGCTCTGTCTAGTTCAATATTGAACAGTACAGATGGGCGTTCACTTTGCATTTCAGTTAACTGAAAGTTCACAAAAATTATTCTCTTTATGATACTTGAAAACATTTTTGTTTTCTTTTTCGAAACACCAGATCACAGATATTTGGAGCAAAGAAGTGAGACGAGGGAACCATATGGAGTAGGATTTCATAGCACGGAACCCAGGGAGCGGGGCCGGCGAATCAGAACAATTTTCAAGAATTCTTTCATCGAGGGGATTCGAACCATCGACCTCAAGCATATGAGGCGAAGCTTCAAGCCACTGGGCCATTTTAATTTACTATTCAAGGTATTACAAGAATGCCCTCAGCAAATGCTGCAGTAATGTTAACTACACTAATGAGTGTGATTTCTATACAGCTTCAATGGATCCAAAGAGTGACTGCTACGATGAGGTAAATACAAGAAGGGGCGAACCCCGAACAACAACACTTCGAGAACATGAACTAGTATCGTATATGACCAAATGCAAAAAGCCATACTATTACAACAGTTTTAAATTGTTTTTCCTAATATATATTACATCGCATCAAATTTTCTAGCCCGACTAGGTTTTGACGACTATTAATAATTTTCATGCGGCACTCTATGTTTTCAAATACGGAGAACAAGAAAGATTGTTAATGGTTTTCAAACTAAATATTGCATTGAGAGAAAGCAGAACCGACAAAACGAAACTATTTTGTAAGCCATTACAATGTTTTCAGTTGTAAACAGCATCGTTTTTTCAGTATTTTCTAGAAGTCCCGAAAAACCCACGTTTACATATTACTTATATTGAATACTAGATAAGCGGGCTAACTAAATTACCGCATACTTTGGGTCTATTTTCTTACTGAGTCTATGTTTGGTTTCATATTACTAAAACTTGGAATCTTTGAAACTTCAAATAAACTCATTATTTTGTGGAAACATATTGATGTTAACTTCAGGCAGGAAACATGACAAATGCTTATTACTACACCAATCTCGACCCCTACTTTGTCTACTATTCATGTTACTTGAATCCCAAAGACCAGCCGAACAACGGTTACCAGACCAGTATCGCAAGAAGTCATTTGAGAAAGATGGGAATATTCGAAGAACAGGTATATTATATGAACAATTGTATTATTGCTGGTCAAATGGTTTTTTTTTGAATTTACTCCCATTTCGACTACTATAGCCTGATCATAGCGCGCGAACTTTACTACTCTTTTGAAATGCTGCAAAAGCTTTTATAATGAAATAAAGGTGATTTCTGCAATTTTTTTACACAATTCTTTATGGAGCAATCGATTTATATTTTGTTTCACACTGCGATGTATAATTGTATACGTATTGAGTAGTAACCCAGTAACTGCGACAAGCTCGCTAGCATCTATGAACTCAAAATGTTGTAATGAAAAGGGAAAATATCTAAATTTTCGATAATCATGACAAATATGCGATGAATATACATCACCGATGTGTATTTGTCGTGAGATAGGTGGACGTTCGAAAGGTTTGAAGAAAATAACAGCATACCGTTTACCGTTTTACCGTAGAGTCCTGTTTGCCCAACCTACTTGAGATATGCTTCACAACTATTTTCTAGACAGCAACATTTGGTTTAGTTTACTAAAATATCTTTAGAATATTGAAATGCTACGCAACTATTCAAAACTAATTGCTTGTTACTACAATAGTCATTTCATACCTAATTTCAAGCATTTAATTTTTCCTACAAATTTGATTTCAGTGGTTTCAGAGATTTACAAAGCTTTAAACTTATTTTTGCGAAAAATACGTAATAAGTTAGTCTTCCGTTCTCTACAATACAGACCTCTCAAGTAAAAAAGGCCCGGTCGTTTCAAATTTTGAAGGACTGGTCTTCAGTCTTTGAGATGTTAGCCACAGTACCCCTTAATATTAATATTACACATTTACTCTCATATATGACAGTACGTAATAGTCTGTGCTTGGCGATCAATCTGTGACCTTTCATTTAAGAATTAGCTGTAAGATAATTATTAATCTAGAAAGAAATAGTACAGTGTTGGGGTAGATAGCAGATAGTTAAGTGTCAAGGGTATGTGAGAGACTATTACAAACAAAGAGAACACAGACAATAAAGGATTAGATAAATATTGATTGTGGGTTACTGTGGGAACTGAATACAAATGAACCAGAAAGGCATGGCGTGAGAGTAGAGGAATGGCACTGGAATACGGATTGCTTTAAGAATGTGATGTGTTTTATAGAAACTGAGTGATATAGTGTTACTCAAGAGTAAAAAGTGTATGTCTTTTGCGTATTCTGGGGAGAAAATTGCGTATTTTTGAACAGTTGAAAAGAAAAGTCTTACCAGCAAGTACGTCAACGAAGATAGCAGGGTTAAAGGACTGAGCTCTTATTTTATAGACAAAGTTACTTATTCTCTGGAAAGCTTTATCCGAACCATTCGGAAAAGCTTGAAAAATTAAACTTTTCAGAAAGTAAGGGTTAACTTTTTTCAAAGCTATTTTTAGAACAACACACTGTTTCAGAATTGAAAAGTTGCAAACTCTATTATATAAAAACCCATTGAATTCATCTTAGTATTCTTTTAGCGGGCTACTTTAAAAATTGAATTATTTCCAGTTGATTGTTAGCGAATCTCTTCATTCCATCTAGAAGTTCATAGTCTTTAAGAACATGTAAACTGTTGATCTTTGCTTACTGCAATTACTTACTTTTGATTGATCTATTGCCTTTCCAATGATTTATATAAATTACTTAACAAAGCCAGGGTATGAGCATTGGGGTTTCAATATTTGTATTTTTTTTTTCAATATTTGTATGCTTCATTTCCTTAGGGCGCGACAAGCAGTGCCAAATTGGCCTCGTAATAACACGGCCTCTTCACTTTTGAATTCGTCTATACTAAAATCGAAGAGGAATTACTGAGATTAAATCTACGAAGTATGAGTGAATCTATTCAATCCATACAAATTACAACAGTGGAAATTTTGAGTTGGTTTTAAAGATAATTGATAGATTGGCTCAGAAAGCCGATATAAACAAATTGACATAGAAAAGATGTTGGAAAGTTATAGAACTAGCAATATATGTGTACCAAATAAAACGGGGGGTGTTTCTAAGCAAGGAATAATTAGAGCTAGTGTAACCTAATTTAAATTCTTCTGTTACATAAACTGAGTTTTCCTTAGATATTTTTTGTTTTGGATTTAACGTGTCTAACCATAGGTTTTTTTAGGAGCTACCAAGCTGTACTCACTACAACGATTCTACCGTATATCTACAAAGAGCTGATGTCAGAAAGGCTCTCAATATCCCTGATTATGTGCCTAAATATGAGAGTTGCAGGTATTCATTCCTCCAAAAGTTTTTGCAAAATATTCAAATGATCATCCACTTGAAAACCTTTCGGGAAGTTACTCAAATTTTGCTGTTCAAACATAAAAGAAATAACTAAAGTCTGCATCAAGAGTCTTCAGCGCAGTAATCTGGAGCGAGCGGAGTTAAATAATAAGAATGAAAAACTGGTGAATTCTTTTATTCCAAAGTGTATTTATTTTTATAAAACACCGCGCTTCTCGATGATAATATGATTGGAACCTAGAATTGATAGAGACGATAACTGTGAGCTGAAATTGTTAAATTCAAACAAACATTGAAATGTACTGCTTTCTATTTCTTTTTTAGTTACGATATCGAAGTAAATTACGTTAGTACCCCACCAGCGCATTTAATCGACCAGCACGATAATGTCTTAACTATAACCAATGCTGGAATTAAGGTTGGTGTGAATGTACAATACTAGTTTGTAACTCTTTTTTTTTGCAAATTCTAAATAACATTTATAGTCGACGAACGGATCGCCTGCACGGGTATATGGTCAGTTTTGCTACGGAGCGCGGATAAGAAGGAAAAATTGACTAAACCCCCCAAATAAATAGCGCTTCAGTGCAACAGTCGCAGTCCTGCAAGCGACTAATCCGTCGACTATACAGTTGAACTCATTTTAATATGTCATGAACCTGATCTAAAGATTGTGAGTAATCTGTTTCAGGTCACCCTCTTCAACGGTGACACCGATTCAATTTGCAACAATGTAGGAAACGCTGAATTTGTGTCAAATCTGAAGAGAAAGCTTGTAAGTTGATAAACGACTAAAACTACTTGATTCCTGAGGCGGCTCAAATATGGCTTGGTTTTAAATAAAAGTTATTAAAAAGTTATCTCCTGTAATCGCAGATATCGCACAATATCTGTAGATTTCTTCGGCTCAGGGTTTCGGCCATTCATTCCGGAATCTTCTGAGCAGATACGGCTCCTTTCTAACGTTCAGTCTTGCAAATTGGAAACAAACATGGGATAAATAAAAATAAGTTGCTGGTTTCCCAAGCCTTCTGCAGCTTCGGGGAGGCGAACCCACAGCCTCAGATCCTCGCGGATTTAGAGTCCGCTGCTCTAACTACAAGGCTAAATCACCCCCTTTAACCAACTGGTTTAATAATAATCACGAGAAAAAGCTCTTCCATAATGTGTCTAATACAGTTCAAAGTAACATCTAACTTAAAAAGCATATCTTTTGTTTCTGTTGCAGATCAAAGCTGCCACCCCTTGGACTGACGAGACCCAACTACCCGACACCGCTGGAATGCTCACCAAATATGAAGGTGAGGGATTTTCGAATAATTCAGTGTCTTTTGGTATTTCCTTTCAGAGGACAAGCACGGATTGTTTATAGATATTTTGAAAGTCAGATACCAACTTCTGCATCATTTCAAATAACTATGTTTTGAATGTTTATGCAATACTATAAATTGTCTAAATTGCAAGTTCAGACACTGTATGTGCGCTGATTGGTGTAATTATGTTATCACTAGGGCACTATTAGACCATTTAAATAGTTACAAAATATAAACTACACATGTAACATATAACTAATCCTTATTTCTCTACTTGAAAAAGATTTCAAAGTTTAGTGTTAGTTGAATTTGCTAGGGGGATGGAGTACAGTTTTGGATTCCCGTATGTATTATATATCAAGGGCTAGACTTCCAGCACAGTAAACAGTGACCGTAGTATATTTGGTTTTTATTCCAGCCCGTGTGGGTGCCCGGGCAGTTTTTAGCTCCCTGAGCAGTTGTGGATTGTTTCCCGGGCAGACTAAAAACTGTCCGGGCACCCACCCGGGCATTTCTATACTACAGTCAGTGGAGAGATGCTGTGCTAAACGAAAATGAATGCAACATTTGTGGATTGGGATGCCTTTCTTTAAACTTGCTATGAATAGGGAAATTTCAAACTATCCCGTTTTCAACAATGCTTTATATATTTATATTTCGGTACCCGTAGGAATCAAAAATATCTGTAAAATCAATAACATTCGGTATTAATATTATTTTAACTATTAGTCTTTTCAAAAATAATAACAAAAACCCGATTATTCGCTGCCCATCTGCTCTCTTACTACTTAATACCTTCAAAGGATGGTTGTCTAATCTAGGCAATCTGTTGCTTCTGTTATTTCTGTATTGCGTAGTGTTTACAACTACCTAATGACCCGACCTGCTGGGCTCGACAAAGGTTGTTGTTCATATGGGACCAAAGATTGCGTAATAGTAGCTCTCTAGGAGTTCTCTTACCACAATGACGTGATTGATCGATAAAACAGGCCTTGTGCCTTATAAATCAAACATTAACTGTATTGGAGAACGTAGAATAAATATGAATAAAGATGCGTAGAAAAAGAGCACCTTGTTATTAAAATTATTCCTCGTTCATCGTTTTAAGTATGCCGAAAAGATTTCAACAACTCTATTTTGAAAGAAATCTGGAAATGCTCATTTGTATATCCATAATCCGTGGAATAAAGTTTAAAAGTTTGTTTATTCATTTTACGAAACACGAGATCATAGATGTTTGAAGCAAAGAAGTGAGACGAAGGAACCATAGGAAGTGGTACTTCATAGCACAGCGCGGAGGGTTACATAAAAATAAAACTTTAAAAAACAAAGAAAATGAGTTTAAATGTAAAATAGTGGAACGATTAGTTTACAGTTGCTATTGTTTCCAGGAATTGACTTCATCACTATTCGAGGCGGTGGACACTTCCCAGCTTCTTCTAAAGAAAAGCCAAAGGAGACCTACCAAATGTTTATGAACTTTATCCAGAATATTGATGATTATAGTACCGGAGTTACAGAAGATATACCCTATGTACCCCCGACACAGGTTTCGTCTAATATATTCACTCTATTTACCACTTTCATTGTTCTTTTCTATAGTGCTTTGTGATTTTAAAGTCACGGAAGTTTCTCACTTTTAAATATATTCAATAAATATGTTATTTTATAAACCAGAACGACGTCAACCCATTAGGCCCATTAGGTTTCATGTCTCATTGTGCGTTTTTGAAGCATTTGTGATGCTTAGTGAATATCTTGGTGAACCTAGACAAAATTAAAAAGGCAAACTTGCATGTTAAATATAAAGTTTTTTGTTTTGTATGTTCGATCTTAAGATGTTTTTTAGGAAACCACTGAATATAATACTGGTGTAACAAAAGTTACCAATCAAATAACTGCCGCGCCCGTTTCGACAGAGGAGCCAACATCAACGGACAAACCCTTCTCTACATGGGTACCTCCAACAACCGTGATAACTCCTTCAACCACAAAGCTTGCTTTGAATATATCACCTTTGATGTCTATACTCTTTGTAGTAACATATCATGCTTTGTGATTTATATATGGTGGCTTTTTAATATTCATCTAGTCGCTCGATTTGTTTCATTAATTCAATAGGTAACAAAGATTTACGAACCAAATTTTTTAATGGCCTCAATTACTGTAGTTAAAAACAACATGTAGCAATTGAAGATTTCCCAAAGGATATGTGAATTAAAGGACTAGTTAATGAGCATCCAAGTTTATCACAAAATGTAGGAAAGTATTGTATATTGTATATTAACAGAGTAAAATCCGAGATATTCAAACACTGCTTTTCTCAGTCTGTTAACAGTTTCAGAATTCATCCTTGAACTGAACGATATTGGGTATTATAATTTTGTAAATTTGAAATGTTTCTGCGTTCAATAAAGCAGTCTTCATTTAGCTTAGCATAGTTACACTGTCTTTTGCCTCTTTTTCTTGGCATCATGCCCAAATAGTCTATTAACCCGCCACGCATCCTGCCAACATGTATCCTGGGTTTCCCGCGCAGGTCACAAGACCACGCCCACATTTAACCCGCTAGGATCTCGAGATACGGCATATTGTACCATTATTACTCGACTGAGCCCTACTGTCTACCCCATTACTTCACTAGCTAACTATATTCTATTAGTATTCCTATAAATAATATTACTGTATTAATATTATCACTAAAATAATATACCTCCAATTATTATGAATGTTTCCTCATAATCCTCAGCTAAACCTGGATCGGCGTAGCAAACTGTGGTGATAGTTCCTAGACTTATCACCGGGTTTCCTCGCTGCACCATGTTTGGCCTTAAAGGAGCGAAGTTTACAAAGTTGACTAAACTGAAAATACCTAGTTATGATGCATTGTTAAAAATTCCTGCAACATGTTTGATTATGAATACTTGCCGATAATCATAGTCCCAAACTGAGAAATGATTGGTAGAAATACATTCTGATATCTGTTTGTAAAATTGCCCCTGAACTCTCAAAAAGAGGAGCTTGTTTTCGTGAGCATCGCTTTGGTAATAGTGTTACTATCTATCACCGGGCGAAAGCTCAAGAAAGCAACGTTCTTAACGTTCAAACCGAAACTTCAGGTCCGATAGTTAATATCACGCATCCTAAGCATAGTTATATACTTTTTATATAATACCTATTATGCATATTATAAAAGTATATAATTATTTAACTGCAATTGTATTTGGGTTCCAATGGCAAACAACTATTAACATAAGATATATTCGGATTCAAAATGAATAATGGAGTGTAAAATATTATTTACAAGTCAAACGCAATTGCTTACAAGCAGTTTTGGCTTGAAAATTATGTTCTACATTTCTTTATTCGTTTTGAAACCGACTATAGCATTGTTTTTAATATATTAAATAAGACTAGTTAGTTTTGTTGTCACTTATATTGTTTCTCAAGAGTATAGTACCATCTTATTTTTATGAGGAAATTAAATATAAGCAAAAGATGTTGCCTTTACCGCCTGCGCACCCTGAGGTAACGGGGAAAAGCGAACTAATATAATCAAATTTTGCGGCACGAAACCTGGCGTATTTTGCTAATTAATGTCTTTATACGATTCAAAATAGCCTACCTACAAGATTATAAAAGAGCCCAGTTTCGTTCGACCGCATTGGCGGATCATGCCACGCGGTAATGTTAATTTACCGCGGCCCCTTTTATTTAAAATATTGTCTATGAATTCAATTTACGTCTGATAGCCGGGTTTGCTAGGGTTTGTTTGTTCAGGACAAGGTGCAACCAGTGGAAGTACAACTAGTGAAACTAGTAAATGAACTACAAAGTTTCCGTAATGTTTCATATATTAGGAAACGCAGAATTTTTGAAAGGAAAGACAATATGTTCTCCGATTCTTTTTTATTTTACCAAGTATTTTGTACGTTCTAAATGCTCAGTATAGAGTGAATGCTACGGTAAGTTTGACTAATTTATTCCATGTTTCGTGCCCCCGAAGACTGAATGTTAAAAAGGAGTCTTCTGTGCTCAGAAGATTCCAGAATAAATGATCATAACACTGCCTCGAAGAAATTACTATAATTGTGTGATGCGAGTGACACAGGAAATACAACAGTTTTAAAACAGTTAGTTATCATTTACAGAGTTTATGATTTGAGATTTTAACAAGCTTTATTCGTAGTCATCTTGACGCAAAATGGCACCCAGCTAACCCGCTCAAACTCTTAATAAATAACTTGGCGATGGTATATAGTTTATAGCGCCCCGCTTGTGATTCCGCGCTGGATACCTAGTTGTTGAGATGGACTATATCTGCTAGGAAAAGTTCATGAATTTGCATAGGGCGTTATTCTTGGTTGTTTATATAGTCGGATGCCAAAGTAATATGGCCGTGTTAAAAATGAAGAAATACGCAGCCTACATGGTGTTATTACTGTTGGTAGCTGACGATATGTATTCAACTGTATTCATTTTAGACAATAACGATAAACACAAACGAGTAATAGACGTTCAAAGGTGAATGGAAAAATTGCTTGAAAATATTGAGCGTTCACAATTACGACAGGGAATAATGGATTCAACTTGGCACAAAACGGTTAGTACAATATAAACACAAAATTGAAATTAAAGGAGCCAAATGTTTCAGATATTTGGAAAATCCGAAACCAGTGAGTGTGTCAGTATTTTTTCGTTCTGCGTTGAAATATAGCTATAATTTACATATATGTTGTCGTCTCAATTTTGTAACCAATCAGAAATTTGTTTTGAATTGAACTAGGGAATATCATTACTTTATTTTATAACAAATGATCTCAAAAAATGCCGCAATGAATTAAGTTGGCCATTTAGGTCACCACACAAATATACCGACAACAATGAATTTACTATAAACTTGTGCAGTTTAAGATCACCTATATAAATACAAATTAGTGAAATTGTTGAGTATTTTGAACGGGAAAACTAAACATTTGAAAAGTTGCAGACTTTTTTATCATTTATACGATACTTTCTTTTCAATTTTCCTCATTTCCCACAGGAACCAAGTTAAATATATAAAGACAATTAAGACTTATATCAGACTTTCACATTTTCAATTTTCCCGGCCACAATCTACCTTCCGAGACAAGTCCAATGAGATACTACTTGACTTGTAGATATTTTATACTGTTCACTTACTTGTCTCGGTAAAACAATAAAACTATTATATTATATTCTTCCCCGAAGATTGAATGTCCGGCTCTATTTGCAGAACATTAGACTGGAAAATACAAACCTTTGGTCAGAGTGTTTAGCAGTGTATAGTCGGATTCAAAAGTAATACCGCCGTGTAATCTCCGCTGTTAGCATTTTTAACATTGCGTCGCCTCTGAATCCGACTATTATAATAATGAATAAATAAGTCTATGCTTATTTTCGAAGGCCCTTTCAAATTATCGATTACTTCTTTAATTCAAATGTTGTAACTATTTTTGTTTTCTGCATCTGCTGCGAGGCGGAGCTTTCTTTGTCCCTCGATAAACATCTTGATGAGAAAGCATGATCAGCTAGCTAAATTCAACTTTCGAAAACGTTCACATTACTAATTTATAATTTGAAAACATTTGCAGTATAGTTTGGCCGAAAAGCTAAGAATATCTTTTAAACTTTTAGGATATTGTTTTTGAAACTAATTGTTATAATAATATCATACTAATATACTGGTCTCATATATAGTCCATCTCAAGACCTAGGTTTTTCAGCCCCCGAGCGAGGTGCAGTTTTATAAAAAATGAATGTAAATTAGGTCGACGAGGTGCGTTTCTCCATAAGTACATGCATTTTTCAAAACACTGACCCCCCTCGTGATACCGCGCTTGAAACCGAGGTATTGAGATAGACTAAATAACCACAGATCTAAATAATGATTAACAACTCTTAATTATTGAAATAATCACTCTTTCTCTGACCATCACTGTATCACTGATTAAGGAAAGATGGCTCCATTCGAGAACAACAAAGCGGAACCCGTAAACCCTCATGACAACATTCATCTTAGAGTAAGTTGAACATATTATGATTTGGTTACTGTAACTATAGTCGGTATCAAGAGCCGTTTATTTTTCTATAACATTGCCGCTTCCAGGAATCCGAACTTTCGATAAAGACTATATTCACTTAAAAAACCATTACTTTTCACTCAATACCACCGTAAACAAAAGTAAAAAATTGAAGTATCAACTGAAGTGAAAGTGTTTCAAACTAACTGAATAGTTTTTTGGAATATTTGTTACATTATCATATTATTCCAAAACTGTAGACTGCAGTGAGCAGTGTTGTTTAAGATTTCAAAAATCACTCGTTCTTTGGCAAAATTAAACTTCTATTATATGGTTCGATGCGGAATTTTTTGTTTGTGGTCAGCAAAATATTATTGTACTAGTTTTATTTTGTATCATGTCCATAACAAGACAAATACGCAATTGCGGCAGCCTATGTATACC
The DNA here is from genome assembly GCA_034691345.1 of Phasmarhabditis papillosa. Classification (NCBI taxonomy): domain Eukaryota; kingdom Metazoa; phylum Nematoda; class Chromadorea; order Rhabditida; family Rhabditidae; genus Pellioditis; species Pellioditis papillosa. The sequence continues at coordinate 18,811 of JAQGAV010001269.1, forward strand.
ACCGCGTTCTGAGTTCTCTTGTGTTTATAGACTATAGTAATTACTTTATTGCAGTTGGTCGGTGAAGCTGGTCTAGAAATTGAATATTACGTGAACTTCAATGATCCGTTGGGTCTTATTATGGAGGACTTTGCTGCTCAAATGGAAGTGAGACTGGAGGATTTGAGATTCTTATTTGACGGTCGCAGAATGATGTCTGAATACACCCCACAGAGTCTGGCTATGGAGGAAAACGATGTTATTGAAGTCTATGATAATCGTTACGTTGTTCTATTTAACAGAAGATTCGTGTGAAAAAATTAATGAAACTTTAGTGTTACGTGCCTGTTTTCTTGAGTTACAACGTGGGTAAATTTCGCAATAATTTTTTAGGAGCTAGAATGTTTGGTACCTCGGGTTTATACTGGTCATAATTTTTTTAGTTAGCTTTTTTAGTTAAACTATAGTGTCGGGTTTATAATAATAGCCATTCTTTTTTGTAAAATACAGCTGCTTCTGGGATATTGATAAGGACTATATTTGCGTTAAACTTAAGTATACAAGGTATCACTCTTCACACAAAAGCACTTACGCCAGCTTAGTTAGCTTTAAGATTCGAGGCATTTATCTGTATGCTGATTAGTAATTGATTGATATGACATTTTCAGATAAACATAAATTTAATTTTAGATAGAAAATCTAACTATCGAAACTACAAATTCTGCGATATGTCTTTGAAACCGCGATCAAATGTGATTACTAACGGTTAAGTTCTAAGTAACTATCTATTTCTGAGAATGATCTTAGTATTTTCCTTATCTACAAAATAAATTTGATGAAAATCTATTCCGCAATGCTTACTTCCTATGACACTTCTAAATAGGCCGTAGGATCAATTCCTTGAGGGGTAGCTGCTGTGAAATCTGGTAGTGGAACATAGAATCTCTTTAGAATCCCTGAGTTAAACTCGGAGGTAAACGTCGTGATATTCAGTGAACCTATTCCGAATACTATGAAGGTGATGCCGGAGTTGGGGTTAGGGTAGGGCAATGAATAAACGTTTAGGAATTGAATATATAGTAGCCCCGCACATGTTTCGGCATGCTTACTCCCGGTGATACTTCTAATAAGATATCATCAAAAGAGAAGCATACCGAGTCAGTCGGCTAATGCCTTACAGGTTCATGAAGAACGGATTTGTTTGACAAGTTTTTCAGAAAGTATTGATTCGCTGAGCTTCACCCGGTGATAAACTTAAAGCTATTACCGAAGTGATGTTCAGTGAACCAATGTTTCAAATAAGTGTCTTCTGTCGGAGGGCGGGTGAGGATTGACTAAGGACGATTGAAAACTAATCAGTGAACTGTTTTAATTTTTGTAAAAACAATATAAGTATGATTTACATTTAAGGAATTGTAATGTTTCAAATTTGCTTAAGCGCAAAAGTAATTTGGTATGTCAGTGACTTAAGAATATAAAAAGCGTATTAAAAATATTGCAAATGTAGTGAGGAGGTTATATAATTAACAAATATATCTTACCTTAACTTAGTTCATCAAATGCATATCATGTATATTTCTTAACCGAAATACTTATTATCTTGAATAATACAAAACTAATTTTTTAACATTTAGTTTAAAGTCTTCCATATCTTTTTTCTTGGAAAACTGAGAGTTGGATATTGGAGCCCGAAACTATTTAGGCATGCTTACTCCCGGTGATACTTCTAGTAAGATATCATCAAAAGAAAAGCACACCAAACCAGTGGGGTAAGAATATTGCAAATATTCAGGGAACAAATTCGTTTTGATGGTTTTGTGACTATTTGACCACTTTTGTAAAAAGCATTGATTCGCTGAGCTACACCCGGTGATAAACTTAAAGCTATTACCGAAGTGATGTTCAGTGAACCAAAGTTTCAAATAATCAGGATTGGTGGGAAATTGCAAGATTTTTGCAAAATTCCAACAATCTTGGGGGAATAGAGGTAATGGTGCCATACATTGCTCGACGAGCTACACCCGGTGATAACCGTTATAAGGTAGCACCAAAGATCAGCCCGCCTAGCAATATTTGGCTTTGTATGATACTTCAGAAGTTATACAAAACAGACAGGGTATCGTGGATTTGAAGATACATAACTTCTCTTGAACACATTTTGTTCAAAGGCCTCCGAAGTTCATTCTTCCTCTACTGAGAGTTGAATATTGTAACCCCGCGCCTGTTTCGGCATGCTTACTCCCGGTGATACTTCCAATAAGATATCATCAAAAGAGAAGCACACCAAACCAGGCCGGTATCACGGAGGAAAACATTCAGACAAAAAGTGAACTAATAACTTTTCGGATAATTTGTTTTATGACATTCATTTTTTCATTCGCAAGGATCTATTACACTTTGTTGGTTTTTTCAAAATTCCAAAAATCTTGAGGGAATAGACGTAATGGTGCCATACATTGCTCGACGAGCTACACCCGGTGATAACCGTTATAAGGTAGCATCAAAGATCAGCCCGCCTAGCAATATTTGGATTCTTGTATGAATAAACTTGAATATAGTTTTTATAAGAGCTAAGTTTTGAGCGCAGTATCATGGAAAGTAGCATTGGTTAAATAAATAAATAAAATAATTATAAAAAAATAGGTGGGTTGGGAGCTTTTACTTCAAAAGTTTACTTCATTGTTATTAACATAACACTGCTTCTCTCTAGAATGCTGCACTGGAAACCCAGCTCTTAGTATAGACTTTAGTTATATAAAATATATATATATATATATATATATATATATATATATATATATATATATAATGTATACTCCATCAAAACAGTTGTTTCGGGGCTATTGTAATGCAACTCACTCACTGTTTGAATGATTTGCCGACCAAATTTAAGTATTGTACAAACTGACTGGACGAGCAATGCCCGGTGATATCCGTAGAAATGTAGCCCCAAGAACCAGCTCGCCTAGCCAGAATAAGTCAGAATTGGTAAATCTCCTAATCTCTACTAAATCTACTAAGAAGAATACTAAGTATAAGTAGAAAGACTACTAAATCAAATATCTCCGAAATATGCAGATAACTGAAAATGCCGGGAAACTTGAATATCGAAAAAATAATAATCCGGTTAAGTAACTGAAGTAAAACATAAGTATTTGAAAAACCAGGATTCTTGAAAATGGTACAATATGCTAGTCGGATAGATATTCACAAATAAATAGAAATAATTAAAAGCAATTAAAATACTACTAAATAATATTAGTTAATAGTAAGGTAATAATAGTAGTAAAATAGTAGTAAAAAAGCATTAAGGGTATTCCCGTTACGAGTGATAACTATGAGATCATGTACAAGAAGGTTGAACAAAAATACCAGAAAAAG
>JAQGAV010001270.1:0-22165 GCA_034691345.1 Phasmarhabditis papillosa
GGGGGGTTTGAATGATTCGGTTAAAGAGTTCCTGTGAACAATGAACTTCAAGTTTAAAATGAGAATACAGTCCTTTAATCCCACTGTCTACGTTGGCGAGCCTTTCATTTTACATACCCACACTATTTTGCAATATTTGCACTAGAATCTTGCTACCGACTGCAGATTAATTGGTTGGATCGTTGATAACAAAGCCAACTGAGACCTTATGGAAACTAAAATACCTGAATGCAAAGTGTGTAGAATATCTGAATGTTTCTTTTGTAATCCGAGTGCATTCGCTCCATTTCGTTGATTTTCTTGTAGATTTTGTATCCACAGAATACGATAATAATGAAAGTCCACAACACAAGAACCATGTGATCAATTATGGTGAAGAAACCAGCAACGCTCATCTTGTCATCAGTATCCTGTTAATTACCAAAGTTTATAAACTTTCAACTGATTCCGTATGAGACTGTATTAGAGTGACCACATTTTGAATACTTGACTAATGCTCTCGGAGGAAGTCCCACTGTTAACTGTTAATATTAAAGTAAGTCAATAATCAGTATTCCATTGAATCCGCTAGCTTACAAGGAATGCTACGGCTAGGTACCCGTAAAACTCTTCTGTCTGGCTGATGTTGAAAACTTCACGAATATGATCTTCGGTTGCCTAAAATTAAAAATTTCGTTTTTCAAGTTTTACTCTGAATTTCTTCGGTTATGGATTGACTTGGAGCACTGAAGAAAAATCCCATTATGTAAGACATTTGAATTTATAATGTCTCTGTTGATCTATAGTCGATGGATGAATCGTTTGCAAAGGCGTACTGTAGAATCTAAAGGAGCGCGAAAATCGAAAGAAAATGTACAAGCAACCGATATAATTGTGCGCTCGCCTTATAATAAATAGACCTTTAAAATACATGAGATTTGTCTGTAGACTATAGACCGTAAATTCTGAGGTGAGATGTCTCACCTTTGGCACACGGTTCTTTCTGCACCAGAACATTCCTCATACGAAGCTGTATGTAAAGTGCGCAGAGTACACTATTACCAGCACACATTTGATCCAACACGTGTTCTGGATTTTCTCCGAAAGAAGAGGTCTATAATTGCAATTGTCAATATATAACTTCAACATAATATGTATATTTATCACTTTATAATTGGTTATTTATCACTTTATAATCTCCGCAAAGCCAAAATATAGTGTTTCAAGCAGCGTTTTGTTTTTCAACAAAATGAATCAAAAGATGCATCCAACCTGCAGAGCGCTATATACTTGCAGAGAAACAGAATTGCCACAAAACCAAGCCACAATTGGAAAAATCCTCAGTAGAAACCAGTGATGAAATTGGAGAAATAGTTACCAAACTGGGTGTTCTGACCCATCAGTAGCATGCGTTGATGAACTATATAGAACATCTGAAATACAAAACTAATCCTAAAGCTCGTTTACAAGCAGGATGAGCTATTGGGATGGGGTTTCTTGAGAATGATATAGTCAGCGCCGAAAGTAATAATGGGGTATCACTTGCTTATTTTTAGGATTTTCAACACTGCTTCTGCAGGCGAATTGCACGCGCCTACGTTCAAAGTAGAATATTGAACGGAGAGTAACTGCCAGATGCTGGCGCGGTGCTCGTAAAAGGATCTCAGACGAGCGTTGAATTCTTTACACTACATCATTACTCTTGGCGCTGACTATAGATGTATTCTTACTGGATATATGATACCACACGCCATGCTCAGGTTTTATTCAGATTTTCTACACAAAGGTCTTAAATTTTGCTCTAGCCATGGCATCTTGCACTAGGCTTATAGCTCGAATAACTGATAGAGCTTTATCTTGCGGCCAATTGTCTATAATTTGTATGGGTCTTGTCTGGATTCTAGTTTCAATAAACTGCTATCAAGACCAAGTTTTTGACTTGTCAACCTTCCGTCATATTTATATTATAGTTGAATATTCATTGAAAAGGTGAAATATCCGGATCCATTTTTCAAAAATTGGTATAGAAATGGTTCAGTTTACTATAGTCTCATTCGAGAGTGATGAAGGAGTGTTAAAAAGGAATCTCATTAAAAATGGCTCTGAGAGTATTCGAAAAACGAAAATATACCGAAAATTTTCTTAAAATACACAAGTAAGACATAATGATTCATGTGAATCACACTATAACAAGCTTTATGTTAAGAATTTGCAAATTAGGTAAGAGTTTTGAAGGATCCCTGAGGTCAATGGTTAGGTTTACTATAGTCAGATTCAAAAGTTATAAGGCCGTGTATGATGCATATTTCGTTATTTTGAACACTGCACCTGCTGGCATTCTACGCGCGCAATATCAGCAGATTGCAAATTGCTTCGCTCTGCATTAGTCAGACTAAATATTGCAACACTCCTGCTTATTAACAAGGCCTTATTACTTTTGAATCCGACTATATCTATTTACCTATAACAATTGTACTAGCTCACCGGTTGAGTGATGATCACCACAGTTGCGAATATGATCTCAATGCAGCAGAATAGTATCAAAAGATATTTGAAGGGGCCCATTTTATTTGAAAACCTTGCAGCCACATATATTAGTAATATATTCACCAGAATTCCAGCCGAACAGAAGACTCGGATAAAAACGGTAACAAATTCGAAGGCCATTGTTGCTCGCCTGTTGCACTGAATACACTTAATAGAATTCTATTATTTATATAATCTGGCGACATTTTGCAACTAATCGCTTCTCAGTGATCAGTTCTTCAACATATTCTTGATAATAAGATGACAAAAGATTGCGTAGTTTAACATATAAAACTTAGAATAACATTACTTAATAATATATGTTACAGTAGCCGTTTGTACCATTTTGGTGTCGTAGTACACGATATAGGTAACTGTTTCCGGGTGACTAGGAAAAACAGCCCTGACGACGGATTAGTCATGATATTTGACTTTATATTTAATGAAGGGCGAAACATTTAAATCTTAAATTCTCACTTTATTTTGTTATCTTTTACTATTTGGATCATACTTCTTCTTTCTATTAGGATAAACTTTTATAGACCACGGGATTGTGTTTTTGTTCAGAAAATACTGAAATTGTTAATGGCACGGTCACAAGTTATAAAGATTAAGTGACTGTATGACAATGTAGAACAATACACAAAAATATTATAAATACCGACAGAGATCCTGTTTATGGACTGTTGGTCTTCTTAAAAAACTCAGTCCAGCCGGTTTTGAAATATGTTGGATCATTACGATTACAATGTAAAATAGCGGTTCGCTTTTCCATAACCAGTCATTTCCTTGGGTCCCTAAAAATTGGACTACTGGATTGTCAACCCGCTGCTGAGAAAAGTACGGGCTAGGTAGTCTTTGGTTTCAGCTTTGGCAATACAGAGAAACCTAACTCCTTAAATGTGGATTTATTTTATGTACAAGAAGCTGCGGCGCCTAAGTTTTATAGCGCTCAGTAAGTGATTGTATAACTCTTGCAGGGGAGTATTCTAGTTACTATTATAATATTTTCTCAACAATTTCTGCGTTTCATTATTCACTTGTTATTGTTTTGAAAGGAAACCGTGGGAACGTATGGGAGAAAAACAAATTTGCCATGTGATGCTCTATAAAAAGTTTTCAGAAAGTTTGTTTTCTATTTTATGTGATAAGTACGGGATCTTTGGACCCAAGAAGTTAGTCACCCAAGTTTTTCAATTCTGTACGGATGAGGAATTCGGCAAGCTTTCATTCTGTTTAGTTCGAAACTGCGACACAATGTGAATTACGATATAGAAATATATTCACGAGTATTTTCATATTTTTAAAATGATTTGATTTATGTATTTCATGTAACACTCGCATTACTACAATAGCAGATTTCTTCGAGGCAGGGTTGGTCATTCATTCCGTAATCTTTTGAGCAGAGACGGCTCTTTTCCAGCATTCAGTCTTCTGGTGCACGAAACATAGGATAACTAAGCTGCTGGTTTCCCAAGCCTTCTGCAGCTACGGGGAGTCGAACCCACAGCCTCAGATCCTCTCGGATTTTGAGACCGCTGCTCTAACCACTAGGCTAAAGCACCCGCATTAAAGCACATTATTTAAAGACATGATAAATAATGAAATAATATTAAATACGGTGCTCACAAATGGGCCGGGCCGGCGGGCCGACTATGTACCATCCAATATTTTTTTCGTAACTACAGTTGATATATTTTCAAAATTTGTTGAAAAAATTGAGATTTTTCAATATTATGGCCGGCCCCGTCCGGGCCGGGCAAGTTTGAGAACCCCGTTAATTTAAATAGATGCGTTTTCAGGTTGTTGGATGGGACTTATGTCGAGTAGCGTTGCGATTAGCTTCAGAGACAGATACTGAATTACGTTTAGTAGTTAACAAAAGACCGCGAGAACTAATATCAGTGAAGAACCCACCCAGAACGATAAGGCCTATGACTAAGATTGCACCTGGATGTATACCATCTGTCTTAGAACAAGGAAATAATATATTTAATACGGTGAGTACATAATACAAAGAGTAACCTCTAACAAAATAATACATAAAACATACTTTTATGAATCATATGACTAACTTATCTTATGTTTAACTTGCCTGTACACTGTTTTAACTATATTTAGATCCTAGAGTAACGAGTATCCCTTGCGTATTTAAACAATTGTAAACACCGTACCTGCAGAAAACTTGCACGCGCGTACTTGCCAAGTAAAATTTCGTTCTGTGAAAAGGCGCAAGAAACTGTCGTGCTGCTCGCAAAAGGATTCCACAGTTCTCGAATTGTTTATACTCCATTATTATTCTCGGATCTTACTGTACTTAGCTACAGTTTCTCGACTTCTAACATAATGAACATATATACTATTAAAAGTTTTATTATCTCACTACCAAGAATAGATAACTAATATAATAATCACTATTTGCAGGCCCTTAGTCACCGACTAAGCAGACGGCGGTCTTCTACTTATGCAGAACAGATACACAAGGCTAAACTAAGACTCCTAGAGAAGTAAGTAAATTATACTTTATTATTTATATATTAATTATTATTATTATTATTATTATTATTATTACTATATTGTTGTAGCAATGAGGTTAAAGAAGAGCCTTTAAAGCGACTAAAACGGCGAGCAAGTATGAGCTGTACAGATGAATATACAAAAGAAAAGGAGCAGCGTCACCAACCATGGAATCTATTTGAACTACTCGGGTAAGGAGAATACTGTAACACATCTATTATATAGTCTATCATCAAACTCGTAAGGGGCTAAATAATTTGTCCTCGACTAGCCCCTTGCTCGAAGAGAACGCAGGCAAACTAAGTGCAAGAAGCACCGCGTTTCGACCGTAGTTTGCAGACAGAGATTAATATGAAACAAGAAGAATAGTTATTAGTATAGAACAAAAGAACGAAGGCTGAAAACAATTGGTAGAGGTTACAAATTAGATGACATATTGATGTAAGCAAAGTAACTTAGTCTGGATAAACTGAGAATCTGAACAAATAAACACAATTAAGCAACAATTACAGTTATTAAAGTTTATTTTAGCCATAACATTTTTAAAGTTTATAATGTTAAAATTTAACTCTTTAATTTTTGCACCGAGTTAGATTATTGTAACTATAATATATAGTTATTATTATTTTAGTATTTCGGCAGTAGATCCTTCTGTCCGAATAGTCCGTCGTGCTAGAACAATGAGATGTCAACCGGAAAACCATGTTAGGTCATTTATTGACAATAAAATGATACAGGAAAATACAGAAGAAACCGTGCTTAACGAACAGATGCCCATGAATGCAAAGTGTACGTCTACTATATGATGTTTTAATATTATTAATATTAATCATATGCCTAATTTCCAAATCAATGACTGAGAAACAGCCAAAATAGGAACCAGCTTCCTGGGATTTTCGTTATCTTTTATCTAATGTTATTGTTAGATAAGAATATTACTATAGTCGGCGGATGAATCGTTTTTTATACGGTAGAATTTAGGAGAAGCGCGGATATCCATAGAAAATGCACAAGGAACCCATATAATTGTGCGCTCGCATTATAATAAATAGACCTTTAATTGCAAGCTATTCGTCCGTCGACTGTAACTATTTATATATTTAGGTCCTACCGAATATGCTGAAATAACAGTTATTGATCCTATTGAACTAGCTGAATTGAATATAAAAGAAGCGTTTGTTACGGATTCAGAATGGGCAGCCCCTATACAAGACTTGTCTATTGTTAACAGAATGAGAAATTCGGCCATATCTGAGATGCAAATAAAATGGATGGACATTTCACAGGGGTAGGTTGTCAAAGAATCCCAAATAGAGTTAAATACTCAAAACATAATATATTTTATTTTTACAATTACTAAATAACTATTATTATTAGATTCTTTTAGAACATTGGCCATCTCAACGGACACGGAATACATCGGCAGTCCCTACCATGTCTTAGCCTCCCCATCCACTTGCTCCATTCCTTCTGTAAACAGTCCTTTACCACTTAAGATAACTATGACGTCATCAATCGATAATGGAAATACCTCCGGAGAAGATATACCCATGACACCGTTAACACCATTGAACCCATTTAGCAGTAATGAGAAGATATTTGAAGGATGGGTTAGAAGAAGGTGAGAGAGAAAAGATAAATAAATAATAATAATAAACGACCAAAAAAGTTGTGTATTTAATTTAGTTAGCACGAAAGTAATAATAATTGTTACTTGCAGAAAAACGGGTACAGAGCTCTCAGAAAATACAAATAAATGGCCTAAATGTTGGATGAGCCTGAAGGGTCCATATTTATCAATTTATCAAAACCAATATGTAAGTTTATAATAGGATTAATAGTCTATATACTTCTATTTAGACAAAACGAGCTGATATTACGATTAATGTGTCCAAGTGTACTGTATCTGATTCTGTTGATATTAAGACCACCAAGAAATTGTAAGTTTATTTTAATACCTAGTGTTCGGGCTCGTAATTGGTAAAGGAAAACCCAAAAAATTCGTTTTTATAAGATAAGTAACTAAAGTCATTGTGAGAATACATACATTAGGAGTTACAATTAATAAACAGAAAAGTTATTTGTTATTTAAATATTAACTTCAATCGGAAATCGTTTCACTTGTGTTGTCTATCTAGAAAACTATCTATCTCTTTCAGTTTAAGCAAATTCTTAGATGGTTTTTCATACTGTTCCGTTCTTAGGCACCTTTATCCCTTATAAAAGTATGTCCTACTTTAATCCTATTTTCAGTGTTTTTCGACTTTCTCGACCAAATATCGACTACTATTTTTCGTGTTACAATCAGACTGACATGAATACGTAAGCAATATAAAAATACATATAAATTAACAAAAGTCTAGACAGACAAACATAAATATAGACTATATTTTGTTAGTTTTGTAAAATATACATAGTTGAACATACAAAATAATATAGTGTTTTAGTTGGATTCAAAAAGTCGGAATGGCAGAAGGATTGTATGGTAACCCAGCTAGAAATATGTCTAAATGTAGGTTACCTTTATTATTATTATTATTATTATATATTTTATAAACTTAGTTAATTAATTAATAATATTAATTTTGTTTTAGCCCTTTCTTACTACAAAGAAGAGGGTGAGGTGTCATCTCCTAATGCACATTACAACACTCTATCTGCATTTCCAACTACAATGTCTAGCAGTGTGGTCGGTTTTATTAATATTAATAATATAACATAGAAAGCTTAATAATATAACATAATAGAAAGCTACTGTACATGTCGTTGTTGGGTACCAACTTTTTACTTCTAATTATAAAAATGGTTAAGATATAGCTTTAAAGTAGGAAAGTTGAAATAATAGAATAAATATAATCAATAATATAGTAATATATATATTATATAAATATAAAGTATATTTATATATTGCAGCATGAATGTTTATCGGCCACCTCTCCAAGTACTTCGAGTCCTCGCTCTACTTTTCTGTCTGCATTTAGTTCTAAGTCAACTTCTAACATAAAGAAATGAGGTTATCTGTTGGGTGGTCCTGTTAAAAGAACATAGTAACAAACCTCCCACTAATAAAATGTATCTTTTTACTATATATTGTTAATATATCTATATACTGTACATATGTTATTGTTTCTGTTAACTGGTCTGATATTTCTATATCTAAAAGATTACAATGCATCGGACCTCCCTTTTCGAAAACGTATAAGAAGTTTTGTTTTCTCAGTTAATATATCTACACATGCTTTATACCTGTTCTCTTTTCATTTGCAATTCTTAATTACTTAAATATTTATATATATAATCATATCATTGCTGTCTAGTCAAAGAAATAAAGTGATATTCTTTTTAAAGATAGCTAATAGTTTAATTTGTTATTAGTCATTAGTTACCTAGTCTTAGAATAGAAACAAACATAATAATATTATTTCTTAGTTTAAATGAAGATTGTAGTTAGTTTATTATTCCTAGCAAGTACTCTAGCATCTAGTTTTGTAAATGAAGAAAAGTATTCAGTTGCTAAAGATAAAAGATATTTAATATATGATGTTAATCCCGGAGAAGGATTTAATCTAAGAAGAGATGTTTATATGAGAGTTGCTAATACTGTTAGATTATTAAGAAAAGCAGGTTTGCACATTATTTATTTATTCTTATTACAAAATATATTGTATTATTCTTATATGATTATATCGGTTTCAATATATCAAAAATTTAGAAATAACGTTTAATATTTCACATAAGAAAGGTAAATAGTCTAGTTTATCAAATATACTAAAATTGATTTATGTATAAACATTTTGTAATGCTGACCACCCATGTCTAATACTTATCCTTCTAGGCGATAATTTCGTTCTTGTGTTACCTCCTTGGGGCGGCCTCTACCACTGGGAGAAACAGAGAATTAAGCAACAGTGGGGTCTTTTCTTTGATTTACAATCGCTAGACAAATTTGTTCCTGTTATTGAATTTGAACAGTGGTTAAAAGGTAAGAATAGTTTTGTACTGTGTGGTCTAAATAACAATAATAATGTATAAACTAAAGTTATAACTGTCAAGTAACTTTAAGAACTACACTTTCTTTATAAACCAATTAGTAAAAATAAAGTAGATAACAATTGTTTATTACATTCTTCAATGTTTAGCTGTATTGGATATTTATTCAAATTTTTGATTGTAGTATATTACCGTTATTTGTTAAAAATCATTCTTCAAATGATTTTTATATAGTTCGTTTCAAAACCTAGACTGATGACGATGACGGGCTTCCTCTTCAAAAGTGCAATTTTACTCCGACAAAATAGCTCTTTCCTTATAAAGCCTGTTATAGCTGCACATTAACTAAAAACGGCGATTGCAGTCAAGGTTTTAAAACAGACAATATATGTGTATTATTAATACATATACTAATTTACAGAGGTATCTTCCTCGACTATAGAACAAGTAGTGTACTTACAACACTATAAAGAAGGTTGGGGTAATGAATATAAGATTAAATATGATATAAGAGAATGCATGGATGGAGATAAATACTATATGAAAGATACTAAAACTGGATTATGGTGGGCAATCATTTGTATATTTGTAAAAGTAGTAATTTATTTTTATTTTAAAAAAATTATAAAATAGTGTTTTCTAATAAATTTTTGAAAGAGTACAATTTACTTATTATAACTATTTATTTGTTCAGGAAAGGCTGGTTTTTTCGATTCTCTGAAGTGTTTGCTAAACAATTTGAATGTGTTTCAATACAAGGAGACTCGGCAACTCTCAAGCAACTTGTACTAGATAAATATCCAAATATGTAAGTAGACCACCCAGGAAGCAAAGACAATACCACACAAGCGGTAAAGTGTGCCTGAAGTGAATGTTTAGACATTTATCAGTTATAGTCTATTGAACGTGTTTGATGTCTCATTTTTAATTAGAATTTAGTCAGACAGTTTTTATCGATCGTGCTGAGACCATTCTGCACGAGGATTACGGTGGCTTAGAATACTGGAGAGCTAGAAGAAGTATGAGATACGCAGAACACCTCAGAGATATAGCCAATCAGTTTAGGTAAGCAACATCACAATCTATTTTAAGATTAACGGACGCCTGTCAAACATTCAAATGTCCATAACTTCGCTCAAACATAGAAAATTCGATTATCATACTTTAAATTACCCAGAGTATTTCTATTAAACTAATGATTAAAAGTAAAGAACAGTTTTTGAGCATACCGTGCCTTTAATAAAATACACCCATTTTGTTTGTATTGAAAACAACAAAACTACTGAAAAAAGATTTTTTCGAACGACTCGATGCTAACTGAGTTAAAAACAAAACTTTGTTAAATAATAATTATCCGTCTTTGTTAAGGAATAGTCTAACAGTTAAATATTCTAGAAGTTCTAAATGGTCATCAACAGATGAATTAGATGATACTGTTCTCGCAGTTGACTGGAGAGACGACGAAAGTTATAGAAAGGCAAAAGGGGGTAACTATATATGTGCACATTGGAGAAGAAAAGACTTTGTAAGGGCACATGCAACTGAATTACCCAGCATTAAGGGAACTGCAACTGCGGTAGGTTAAATAAAAAACGGTGTTATATAATATTTAAGTATCACAATATATAGTCTATCTCAAGACCTAGGTTTCCAGCGCTGTATGACGATCGGTTCGCCGTGTTATAAAAAATGAATGCACTTTGGGAGAAAACGCACCACATCGACCTATTTTACATTCATTTTATATAACACTGCGCCCCGCTCGTCATACCGCGCTGGAAATCTAGGTCTTGAGACAGACTATAAATATTCCGTTAACTAAGAGACCCTTGTGGAAGAAGATTATCCTTTATTGAAGTAAACTGTTCAAATTAACTGCAGTCCTAGTGCTAATTGGACCACCCTGTTTCTACAGTACAGTCTTTAATATTATTATAAATACTTTTGTATGTAAATTATTTTATTTAGCTAGACAAACTCGCGGTCCTTTATAACGTTACTTCGGTCTTCTTGGCCTCCGATGCTCCAGCTAACGAAGTCTCCGAACTAGGAGAAAACATGAAATCACAAGTTATAGAATATGACTCAAATGAACTGAGCGATGGAGAAATTGCTATTGTTGATCAGGTGGGAGTGTTTATGGAGGGGATTTATAATAATACAAATATATAATTAGTTTCCTACCTGGGTAGTCTATTTAGGACAATGTGTGGTCTTTTAGATAATCTGCTCGCATTCTCGTTACTTCACTGGCAGTCATGTGTCTACATTCTCATTTCGAATTCAAGAAGATAGAGAAATTCTTGGCTTTGCTCCAGAAACAACATTCAATAGACTGTGTCCAGATAATACGGTTACTTGCGAACAACCCGCAAAGTGGAAGATAGTTTATTAGCTAACAAGTTGTATATATTATGTTTTATTCTATTTTACTATTCTCTTTATAGTAAATGCTTATTATCAAGTGCCTTATATTTAATGCGTTTCTTAACTGGGAGGTTCATTTGGGTAAACTCTCAGATTCATACAAATAGGAGTTCTATGGACTGGTTCAGCAATATGTTGCCTTATAATTTGATGTATAATTTAATTGTATTAGTAAATCTTTATTAATAAAAAGTTTTAATAATGATTTATTAAGTGAAACAAAGAATAAGCTCGTTTGGAAACCCGCGATAGGTCAGTAAGTAACTACTCTGTATGACTTGAGAAATTGCGAAATTTTGCGATAAGCAAAAGGAAAGCACCATTCTATACAAAAGTTAATATACAATAAATATTATTATTAAGAGAAGGTTGTCCGGTGTTTAGCAGCTTGTTATTAACCGGAAAGCGTTGTTTTAAAATCAGAGAAGATAAAAGAGTCGTCGATCTAATGCTCGTACTCTTTTTTGATAGATGAAAAGTATAGACTAACAGCAAAATAAGACTGTGCTAATACCATTGAATAAAGGACTAGTTTGAATAGGTCCTGATAGGAATCTTGTTGTCGGTTACTGTAGCTGACCGCCACAGAGCTAAGTTTACACGCTTCTGTGTGGTCTTCTTCCGTTCGCACTATACGGGGCGCTACGAAGTCGCGGAACTCCTCTAGAGTGCACATGGCTGTTTGGCAGCCCGGTATGTGTAGCACATGGGGTTGTTGGATACTTGAGTTACGGTAAAGTACCTAAATAATATGCATATTATGTTTATAGTTGTATTACATACTTGTACAAATCGTTGCTCTTCTATATTGTGCATCTCTATTAGAATGGCAGCAGTGTACGGAGGTAGCTGTTCGTTAGATACGCCCAGTGAGTAGAGCAGAGAAGTTAAAGTAGCGTCGTGCTAAAAATATAATATAAAAATTGTTTTTATTATTAATTTTATTATTTCAGTTCAAAACTTTATACTTTCTTATATCACACTGAATTTACTTCAATCATTTTTGAAGATATGTATTCTATTTTTTGCTATAGATTATAAAAATACTTTTACTTTATTAAAGTATATAAACTAACCGTAGAGTATAAGTTTAGTTTTCTTTCACTGCGTCCTTCGGCCTTTTCAATCATATTTTCTTCTAATTTGCCTAGCAAATATCCCGTTCTTAGTTTGCTTTTCTCAAAGGAATTGAACGATGTCAGTCGGTCCTAGAAATAACTTATTAACATGATAATAGTCTTAACTTTGTATATTTAAAAAAGATAAATGCCTAATATAATATATTATTCTCTAAAGGCCTTACCTGTCTTTTTAATTCAACAATGTAGTCGAATACAGTGGTATTGGCTTCTTCGAAGAAGTTTTCGAACACCCACGACGGTTGAATCAGCCCATTGGAATACTGTAATATGTTAAATAAGCAATATATATATATCATATTACAATAAATAAAGAATAAGAAAAAACAAACCTCTCTAAAGACAGAGTTGTAGACGTCTTTTATGTTCTTCATTGAGACCTCCATGCCTGTTTTCTTAGTTAGAAACTGCATTAATTCTCTGTATTGGTGGTCTTTTTCAGCATAAAGAACTCCTTTGTCAAAATCCGACAACAGGTCTGCTCTAGCACATCGAACACTGTTCGGTTTAAGTAACTGAAATATATCTATTTCAATATGGGTGGTCTTATTATTTTAGTTTGGAATTATAGTTAGACACGTTATTATTATTACTATTATTATTGTTCATTAGGTTTCTTTTTATTCAATATTATTACTTTGCAATTATAAAAAAAAATAACCTACAAGATCCTTCCAATGTGCTGACCATGTATGTACTGGGACATGTTGTCCTGGATACATGCTTGACATAACTCCCATGGCGGTCTGAATACAGCGATCTTTGTCACTGGAGCGCACATTTATCTAAAAAGAAATAAAATCATATCACAACAAATGAATACATTTAAGTGCTCACTGTCAGTAAACATTATTCAGTGATAAGAATTTCATATTTCTTTAAACAGAAAATTACATTTATTATTTTACATTACGGTAAAGACCTAATGTAAAGAGTTGTAA
The DNA here is from genome assembly GCA_034691345.1 of Phasmarhabditis papillosa. Classification (NCBI taxonomy): domain Eukaryota; kingdom Metazoa; phylum Nematoda; class Chromadorea; order Rhabditida; family Rhabditidae; genus Pellioditis; species Pellioditis papillosa. Next base: position 13,520 of record JAQGAV010001270.1, read on the forward strand.
AACTGAAAACATCTATTAACTTAGAATTTTTGTTAATAAACAAACCTGTTTTCTGTTGAATTTCTCGTTAATGAGACTGTGTTGTAACACATATCTCCATCTTAAGTAAGATCCTAATTCCATAGACTGCTCTGTTCCTATATCTGTCAATTGAGAGAACCCATTTGGCCAAGATAACTCCGTATGCACGTCGTTTGGATAGGATGAGGATGCTGCACGGTCGCCGTGTCTGCAAATTAATTAGAATTAGAGCATATATTAACATCGGCGCTCTAAATGTACATAAAAGTTTTTTGTATGGGTACTGTACTACTTTTTGTTAACAAATATTAAGAATAATGTAATTTTAAGTAAATATAGTAAATAATAATAATACTAACCTAAATAAAACCTGTACCATCTCGAGTTCGGCCTCCACAATGCCGACGAATGCAATGAATATAGCGAGAAGATGCATGATTCTTCTGGAAGATGGAAGAATTGCACGGAGTCTGTGTCAAGCAAGTGGTATGGCACACGAGTGGTGTATGGTAGATGGCAGGGAAGCCCTGGCCCCAAAAGGGTTTGGAAACAACTACGAGTAATTGGAACATGCCCGTTCCTTATATAGTTTTATTGATAAGAAATATTAAGGTTGAAAGGGAAACTGTAGGGGTTTTCCCTGACAAACTCAGTTTAAAAGATAACAAAGTACAGAATAGGCATAAGAAATACAATTTACATTTTCAGTGCTAATTTCATACAGACTATTATGAAACAGACCGCCAAAGACGAATACTCCGTAAGAAATCAACCGGTTCAACAGTACATTTACAAAAGAGACTTTAAAGTTATAATATGAACAGATTATCCTTTAAAAGTCTGAGTTATTCCCTATTTCGGGATGGGAAATATATTTAAGATTAAGATGTGGAAACTATATTTAACACAGTACAAATACACTATTCTTCTACTTTTACGAGTTTTAAAAGTTCTCTTAACCGCTTAAAGGCTTTAAAAGTGAACAAAGAGATCATAAAATCAACAAAACTTTCTGTTCCAAATTTGAAACATTCAGACTATAGCGATAGTAATATAATCAAATGAGATAACTAAAGTTAAAACAAACAAAAAAACTTTAATTTTATTAAACTAAACGAACCTTTTGTGAAACATCTTCTTAGTATAGTTAGAATAGGGTTATAGTTGTGACTAAACTCAATAATTGTAAGAATATTTGTACGATAAAATGGTAGTTTTTATCAATGTTTGATTGATTCAAATAGAATCATAATGAGCTATTTAGACCCAATTATGACCTCTTATCAATATTTAATAACATATTCCATAAATAATACCGGAAGCACCCAAATAGTTCCTTAAACAAGCAATATTAACATTAGAGCTAGCTTTTGTTAGTAATTCTATAGAATTGTATCAACTCTTTTAATTTTTTTAATGAAAATTTTTCTGTTTTTAATTGTACTTTCGGAAAATAAACATTTATTATTATTATTATTATTATTATTATTATTATTATTAACTCAATAGATGTACTTACTTTAATAATAATAAACATTTTTTAAAGTATATAGGGAAGCCATTCGTTATAGCATTTAGTTTTTCACCAGTGGCACAGAAGTTATAGACTAGTCTTTTGTTATTTTGTATTTATCACTGTTTGCATAGTCTTCTTTATAAAGTTGTATATTTTATTAACATATTACTAAAACCTATTGTTGTCTAATAATACTTTTATTAGCTTTAATTCCTGCTCACTTTTTTTCTTTTTCTTTTTCTATAATCAGACTCCACATTCTGTTCCTTTTTATTCATTAACGCAATTAGCTGTATAATTTCCATCCCTGTTCAGTATTTTTCACAGACAAAATGAGCCTGTCCGATAACCCCCATGAAGAAAAAGACACCAACTGCAAACAGACCCCACTGCGGATTAACACAGGAGTTGCTAATGTGAATTAGATTTATTATACGAGATAGCATTCACTTCAGAAATGACTTTATGACTATTTATACTAAACTAAAATACAGTTTTAGTTATTATATTTAATAGATTATTTTTGTTACAAACCACACATTATGTTTTGCCGTTTGTTTAATCGTTACTAAGAAGGAAATAAAAATATAAATATTTTTAAAAACATATGAATCAATAAAACAGTTAACAACAGGGACAACCTCATGATACGACTCGGTCAGGTGCTCTTTAAATATATTTAAGATAGATTATAAATAGATTTGAGTTTGCCACCCAAAATTTAAAGTGTAATCACTGACAGGAATGTGAATCACAATTTCCACCTAAAGCAATTCTAAACTAGTTAACTTTTGTTGAACTAGTTAGCAAACTACACTAGTTGAGTTTATACACGGTATAAACTTAGAGGAATATAAATTCTTAGACAAAAGACAGTTAAAATGCATTAAAGGGACATAACTCCGGCTTATAAGCAATATCGTAATGGAATCGAAAAAATGGTTTTTGGACATAAAAACATCAATATTCAACTTTTTTGCTATATTTAAAGTTTAATATAACTTAGAAAGGTATTACGGAATGGAATAACTAATAATATTAGAAAAAAATTTACTCTGTCAAACGTTACCGGAGAAATTGGTTTTTCCTACATATCTCCCTGGTCTTTGAAAAAATGGCTAATTTTTTAATGTCATTGGATAGATACGATATTATAACACATTTCCTTCTTTTACCAAATTTTAAAATGTTCAGTTTGAAGAGAGTTATGCCCAAAAAGTTGATTTGTCATCAATTGTAAACACCGTGCAGCGCGACCGTTGGTATACGTTCCCGTACTGCGATATGTTTCGTCGATTTTATAAGGTCGCGTGGAATTTCAAATGCAAATATCTCGAATATTAAGCGTTTACAGAAAAAATGAAATACATATTTGTGATCATAAACAAATGCTCTTTGTTCGTCCCTTTAACTAATATAGCTTAACAAAATGTAATATTATAATTATTTATCTGTATTCAGTAGGTTCCCTCAACAAATATATACGTTTATAGTGCCGTTATATACTCATATTATATTTACATAAATGTTTTATGCTTACTCTTGTTAATCATTACTAACTGACCGTTCGATTATAATCAGAGACTGCGCATCGACTCTCTTTCTATTAGAGACGCAGAAACAGTCGCCTCGGGCAAACTAAATGACATTATGATCAAGAAAAAGTGTTCTGCTTTGTTCGGAAAATAGAAACAAAAACTGATTCATGATGCGGCCATCTCGTGGGTTACTGTAAATAAGAATACAAAGACCACACACACGCTTAATAAGTGTAATTAACCTAAACTATAAACTAGTGCAGAAAGTCTTCTAAGTGACGAAATCTGCCATTTCTTGCAAAATGACCTTGTCCGAATAGCAAATCTGCAAAGGAAACGGGACTTCCTGTATAATTAAAGTATACCAAACGAAGAAAAGTATATTGTTCATATATATAAGCGCCTAAAACTTACCGTTATTTATGTAATAAACTGTGATACACCATTTACGACATGTGTGGGCTTATATCGACAGATGACCATCCCGAAAAAATGCCCTAACTCACAAGGAAATCCTCCAAATGGCCCATTTATTATAATGAAACAGTGTTGTTTTGAACGGTTGCTGCGAGACAGAGTGTTGCAGTCGTTCACTTCATGTAAAGGACTGTTTTGTTTTGTGTTTTTCGTTTCGAGACAACAATGTGTGTCCACTAGAATATAAAAGCGAACCCCTACCCACAATTATACCACTCGGTTCACTTAACTATTCAGTTACACCATCAATTTTATAATGTCAAACACTTCATAGAGACCGTTACATCGAAAGAAAACAAAAATAAAACAAAATATTAATTTTATCTATAGATTTTAAAAACTTCTTCATTTCTAGCAATATAGAGTAAAATCCTAGCTACAACTTATTAATAATCATCTCTGGAGGTCTGACCATCATTCTGACTTTTCAACAATAAATAATTAAATTCTAATTAAATTATGCAATAAATATTCTATTTTGTCTTTTATTTACTTTTTGTTATTATTTTGTTCTATTTTCCTCTAGGGTGGTCTTCTGTAATAAATGCTTTGTCTTATTGTCCATATTGCTTGAGGCCATGCTTGCCGTGTTGTAATATGTTTTGTATTGTTTCTCTTTTCTATAAAAGGCCACAGTAGCCACCATACCTATCAGCTGCAGCGGAACACACACAAATATAACTACTTTTGTATTTAACTCATGGTGGTCCTACAATACGACAAGTTCTATAGCATGCTCAACCTATTACATAAGCTCTACTAAAAGATTTTACATAAAAGAAAAATATTTGAAATTTAAATATCTTCTAAAACATTAATAAGGTTTTTCTAAACACTATGAAATTAATATAATGTGTTTCTTTTATCGTATTTCTATATTTAAGCATTTATATACTCAATTCAGGACTAAATACATCTCAAACATGCAGAATATGTGGCTATGTCAGCTAATTGTAAGTTAATATTACATTTATTTATAATAATATACTTATTTAAGTGTTCTGTTTTGCTAACTTCTACATTAGCTCAGACCGATGATCTATTGATGGTTAACCATTTATTACAGAATGATATAAATATGGTAAGCACTAACAATTACTCAATTACATTTTTTTCTATTAAACAATTATAATCATTGTTTTATTACAGGCGGGTCCTGGAGTTCTAGCCCGTCTCACCCCAATCGGAACTTCCTACGTTTCCTCTGTGGTGGCCCGCGCCTTGACCACCCAGGTGCCAATTGTTAAAATGCCAAACGAACCAAAAACAACAAAGGTGAGTGTCAAAAATGAAATTATCCTAATCATGTTTGTTATAGCTTTAATATTTAAAATAGAAGGATTCAAAAATGACTGTATGCCTTTTCTCTATTATTGCTACTATTATATAACTTGGTTATAAGAATATAATTTAACTCATTTAATAAAACATTTATTACAGCTAGAAACACTAGACTCCGTTGAGTTCTCCGAGATGCATCTAAATCTGTTTGAGATTCCTAATTCGTTCAATATTGCTCCACATACTCCAAATGCAATCTTTGTAGAATTAAGAAACGTCAATCTCAGGTTAGACAGTTGATAAAGAAAACTAACACTCTTAAAACACTTTGTTTCTTAAATAGACAAATGATAATATAAACAAAGACTGTCATATAATTAGAGCATAGAACATTATTAAGAGCATATATAGTCGGCGAATGAATCGTTTGCAGAGGTGTACTGTAGAATTTAGAAGGAGCGCGGAAATCGAAAGAAAATGTACAAGCAACCGATATAAATGTGCGCTCGCCTTATAATAAATAGACCTTTAAACTACATGAGATTTGTCTCGTAGACTATATATAACTATTATATTATTTCTAGTGTTTCTACCCATGGTGTCGGTAACATTGATGGCATACCCATGGACACCCAGCTAGATATTAGAACATCCGCTTTTACTCTAGATGTACAGATTAAGATTGGCAAGAACCAAAACGGAAACCCACACCTTAAGGTAATTTAACTGGGTGATCCATACGAAATAGAGTATTGTTGTTGCTTCGGCTTATTTTAGAATTAAAACTAGTTGATAAAACAATTATTACAACGAATTATCCCGAATTACAGTATGACTGTATTTTAGGTGGAGTCATGCTCGGTGCCGGCTAAGATCCCTGTTGTTGTCGCAGTAAAGAAGGCCTTAACTCCAGAAACTGGAACAAAATTAGCGGTATGTTATATTAGAAAACGGCCACCACAAAGAATACTATTATCTCTTACAGAATGCTATTGCCATAGAAGGACACAGTATATATGAGAGAATTATATGTCCCAGACTCACCTACATCATCGAAAACAGAGTAGGTTCTAACACACGAATATAACTTAATATAGGTATTTAGATAACAAAGCGAAACTTCCCTTTATAATATATTAATTTTTAGGTAAATCAACGATTCGGACTTCTTTCTAGCAAAATTAGCCTCGGTGAAAGACACAATTTCGATTTAGTAAAAAGTATTCTACATGCTGAAGAACTACAAAAACGAGCTATAAGACAGGAAAAGTAAGATAACTTTCTTTAATTATTATACAAATAAGGTTATTAAACTATATAAAAATCTAATATACATATCTTTTTCCCGATAAACACTAACAGAAAGTCTCAATTATTTCGAAAACAGTTAATACTATAGAAATCTTTCTAAGGTTATTAGTATTCAATTAAGTTATTATACTAACATAATTATTTATAAAATAACTTTATATCATTTCATACATAAAAATTTAGCCGAATGCCAGTGCAAACATCTTCTTTTGCTGTTGTGGACCACCGTATGAACACTGCTGCGAGACCTGCCCGTATGAACAGACCTTCTTTAGGAAGAAATGTAAGACAGGGCAATGTTATGTGGTTAGTCATTTAAATATTAACAATATTATTAATAAACTATAGGGGTGGTCAGCCTGCTCCCGCTATGCACAGAATGACGGAACAGGACACGATTATTATGCAAAGAAGGGCTGCCGCGCTGGAAAGGTAAGGGTTACTGTAGTTGACTTTGGAGCGCGAGAATGGAGTTAGTTCGATAGGCGGCTTATTTGAAATGTTATTATCTATATATTTGTTATACACTATAATTTGAAAACAAACTTAAGATGTTTCTGTGAAATTTTTGTTATTTATATTATTTTATAATTTCAAGAAAATGTTTTAAGCTCACCTTTAGTATTCTATATGAGCATATTCATTATGCATTATAACAAACCTTACAACATTGTAAATCCTCTTATATATTTAATATATTTTAGATTAATGGTTCGTTCTCCCCGCCAAACACATTCCGGTAGTGTACAAAAGAAGAAAGCAGAAGAAACTCAACGAAGAGTTGTTAGACAAGACCAGTTCCATACATTCCTTAACCAATTTAATCTAGTAAGATTAATAATATTTAACAATATAATTATGTTATTTACAGTCCCGTGCCGATAGTCTTATTCTCAACTATGCCATGGTAACTGCCCCAATCATATCAGAAAGAGGCATTGAACTAGAAACATCCGGCGAAATTAAAGGTTAACAACAAACCAATTACTTTACTAAACTTATTATTGGTTAAATAATCTAATATTAAGCATTATTTAAAGAATATACCCAATTTCTCAATATCTTCTTAAACTTCATGTTCACCTTAGAAATAGTACTTAAAGGCTTTTAGTGTAAATATCTTATTTAGATGTGAATGGTAGAACTCCATTTGGACCACACAAGCTGCTTTTACCAGCAACCCCATCTAGTGATATGTTACAGCTTGTAGTATCTGACTATGTACCCAACACCCTTATGTACCACGGACACAGGTAGACACAGACTAAACAACATCTACAGTAACCCTTTTCGCTATAGGACCGGACTGTTCAACACTAGAGTTGATCCTAGCACACCACAATTTGGACCTGTGATGAGAACTTCGTGTGACCTATCAACCGGAGCACTTTTCTGTGTGGGAGATCTCTTTCCTACTCTCAGAGAACAAGTAGGAGAAGATTAAAATAATCACTTTTGGCTGGGTAGATCAGTAATTCTTGGTTCTTCGGAACAATTTGTCTGTTAAAACTTGAATGTAAAGGTTACCCGCTTTGGAGTCTGCGGGAGGTCGAACCCATGTTTCATATAATAATAATAATACAACTTTATTAACACGTAAAACAAACTACTATTTAGATACCTGACAGAGGCGTTGTCTTCCGGTTTTCGACTCTTCGTGCTCCAGCCATTCAAGTACACCCAGAAAATAGAGGTATTCTATTTACTCAAAAACTCAAAACGATTTCCAGACCAGTTAGATAAATAATTGCAGCCGTTATCTTTACAGGTGGTATCATTTTCAACTTGGTGGGTCTAATCGATATTTCGTCCATCGAAGGCCCATCTGAGGTGCGAATCGGTTCAATGGAAATCCATATAGATGCCACCATGAGTATGAGACTATCATCTAAGTCAGTGAAGGGAAGAGTTAACCTACAGAACATTAAACTGGTAGGTATTTACCCTTAATGAAAAATAACAAAGCTTATTTTGTTCCACAAACAAGTAACTATTATATATTTATATATTAACAGCCACAATAATTTGTTTAGATTTCTCGTGCTCCACATATTCTGGTACAAGAGGAATTGGATGATGCTGGCTTCTTGTCACGCGAAATCCTACAAAGAATGGTCAACGACATCCTTAAACAGGGAATTCCAATTCCAGTTCACCCACTCTTTAAACTACAGAAGCCTAAGGTACTGTAGCTGACTTCAATATAAAATAGTATGAAACAGCATGAAGTGATCACAATTTCGAGAGTTCCTCATGACATTCATGGTTTTTGGCCTTCATATTTCAACTTAGTATTAAAAATCTATCGAATTAAACATTAAAATTGAGAAACTATTTTTGAGTGTACCGTGTCTTTAACCTCTTTAAAGGCACGGTACACTCAAAAATTTGTTACAATTTTTATTGTTTTATGTTATTCTTCCCGAAAAGTTATTCACAAATATATAAATAATTAAAAAATTGAAGAAAAATTAAGGATTTTACAAGATATTCAATTTTGGT
>JAQGAV010001271.1:0-22158 GCA_034691345.1 Phasmarhabditis papillosa
ATATTTTTGCCGTTAGAAATTTCCAATATCCTAAAAGATGTAGTTTTTGCCACCATATTGTTTGAAAGAAAATTGTTCAATTTACATTGAAATGGTACAAGAGCGAATCAGTATACGACTGACATTACCGCATATGTACGGAAACTAATAGAACGTTATGAAAAACAAACTATTATGTAAACGAATAAATAAACTCATATCAGAAGAAAACTAAAAAGCTAAACTTACTTTGATTCCAAACTTTTGGTATGCAATAGCGAAGGCGTTCTCCACCACGGCTTCATTTTGTAGAGCAGAAAGAGTACAAGTAGAGTACACGACACTTCCGCCAACTTTAACAGAGCGAATAGCATTCCTAAATAACAAGGTAAACATGAACCTATTAGATTAGTACTAACACTAAGATCTTTGTTTGTAACTGAGGCAACGATAACCGTTGATTGGTCATCAGAACGGAGAACAGATTTCCCTCGTCCTGGTTAACAGCAAGTCGATCGGTGCTACAAGGAACATCAGCCAGAACCTAGAAATAATTATTATTTCTAAGAAAATATAGAAATGGTTTACCTTATCATAGAGACTAATTTCATCCCATGTGCTCACATTGCTCGCATCTTTTCTTTTAAGAATAACCTGATCGAATTGAATTTGAAGTCTGCTGTTAAAATTACCTTATTCGCATTATCACTCTCAACTGGTATATATGTAGATAACGCTCGTTTCAACTGTCCGAGTCGAGCAACTTTGAAATCGTTGCAAACAACTTTATCTATATAGAGCATGTAATTATAGAAAATAAAAATAAATCACCTGGTAATTCAGTCAGTAGTGATAACAGACTTTTACCACCAGGAGCCGAGCATACATCGAGAACACTATCTCCTTTCTCTAAACCCATAGCCAAGACAGGAACCAGCGAACCACCATCTAACAACCACCAACCTAGAGGAAAGATTGATGGGCGAATGATAACTTACGAACTTACTTGGTACTTGGTTTTCACCTTTCAACGGTGGTGGGAAATCAGCAGTAACACTTCGATCATAAGTATGGATACGGAGATTACGAGGATAGTAAATGAAGTGATTCCTAACAGGAATATTAATTCCTTCTCCTTCGAAACCAGTGATCCTGCAAAAAATGAAACATAGAATTGATTGCAAAAATTAACCTACTCAAAATCCAAGTCGTCATCGTCGGCAGACTTTATTTTTCTTCCCATTTGGAGCTCTCCGGGAGTAAGAGTTCCCTTATTCAGGAATTATTGGGATTAACATATTTTTAAAACCTCCGGTTGCTGGAACTCCCCAAGACCAGCTTCAGACCGCATAATTGACTCATCGAAGACATCATTTCTGGAAGAGCTTTCAGACGAGGATGCACCATCCTAAAGATTGGTTTAATGAGACAAAAAAAATAACCCAACCATTTCATTAACTAATTCTGCAGTATCAGATTCTGCTTGTTTCGAAATATCCTGTTGCTTCGCATGCACCCTTTCTTCTGCAGTGCGGCCTCGAATCTTTTGTAGCAAATCCATGGTTCCAAGTTCTTTTAGGATGTCTTCGTGTGCTTCCCAGGAACTAAGATGAAGATATTCAATATAACAGTTAAATCAGTATAACCTTGACATCGTATTCGTGACGGCAACGTATTTATTTGGAGAAAGCAATCCCAAGCGAATGCTAGGCCATCGATCACCGAACATTGGTCCGTAGTTAAAGTCGAAATGGTCGAGAGCCAGTGCTGATGGTGTTTTCAGCGGTCTCGAACGGGCAACCTCAAACCTATTTATCATTAATGCTAAGTGAAATATAAACTTACTTTTGGCTTGAACTTTGCTGTTTTTCTTCGTACTTGACAGCTCCATAATGGGGAAATCCTGATGCATTGACGTGTGTTCAGCATCTAAAAGAATAACATGATATTTAGAAACATAAACGATGAAAATAAACACATAATCTTAAGAAAATATCCAAAGATATAAAATAAAACGGTTAAAAATACTTTTCAAAAAATAACGGTTCACATTTTCGCATTTCAGCGCTATCACGAACAGGCATGCGCTCCAATTTTTTTTATCTCGAGTTTAAGCGATCGCTCAGTTTTCTTTTCCGAAAATGATATTGTTTTCTTTAGCTAACTGTAGCTAAACTGTTATACATTTTATCATCAGAAAAACAGAATATTTTTAGGCTCAGACTGAAAATGGCTGATCCATCGGTAATTAAACTGGGCGATGAGCAGGTTAGCTTCTTTAGTTCATAGTCAAATAAAATATTGTCATAGGTTTATGTAAACTTCCTGTCGCTCTTCAGTCGGAATACTGCATGTGCGGCTCTCAGCACCAATGAATTGGTCGTTCTCGATTTGGAGAAAAGTTGCAAAACGCAGTCTTCCAAAATCCTCAACAATATTATTGGAATACACAACAGTTCGGAATCGCAATCAGGTAGGCACTTGTTTCTTGAATTTCTTCAATGCATTTTTAAGTTCTGCAAGCCGTAGACGATAAGTCCACCATGCACCTATTTGATATTCGAGCCGGATCCTCTGTGACTAAAAGGTAATGTACTCTACTACAATGTTGGCATTTACCCCTTTTTAGTTTTCATGCAGTTAGCGGATTACTTGCCGACTGCTTTGTGGCATCGGACAACTACATTGCTATCTCCTGCTCCATCCATGTTGATTCAGAAGCCCCAAAGAAAAAGAAGAAGAAGGTAAAATCCATACAATTACAATCATCTATATTTTCTCTAGGCTACCGACGATGACGATGATGAAATTGAGTTTTCGATATCGGTGTTTGATATTCGAGCGGAAAACAGTCAACCTCTGCTACTCCAGGTAAATATTTTTTTAGTTCTCTCTAATGTTGTGTTATGTAGGAATCTCATAGCGAGATTATTAATTCCCTTGCATTCGGCAACGATGGCAGATATCTTTATTCTGGTTCAGCTGATGGTTTACTGAATAGTTTCGATTGTGAGCAAAACAACGAAGACGATGCTATACTAACTACTAATCAGGTACATATTATTGTGTGCTATTAACCAACTTATTTTTTAGACAGAATCTTCGATAATGAAGGTTGGTTGTGCGCCCGACAACCTTATTTACTGCTGTACTGACGACAACAAGGCCGTGGTCTTCAAGCAAAATGATACTGAGGATATTGATCTTCTTTTTAGATGGTTTGTATTTATACTAACTATAGTTTAATAGTTCTAAATATTATATGAGTAATGCTTACACGATACTCTTCCTATAGGCAGTCTGCGAATGAGGGACGTTTTCTCACAGATTTGCTCGCTGGTGGTTCGGAAGATCACCCATTGGCTGTTTTGGAGTGCACGGCAGATGGAAAGGTACTTTTTATTTGCCTCTGTAATTCATATTTCCGTTATAGTTGTATCTTTCTAATTTGAATGCTGATGGTAAGCATGCCGAAGTTGTCGAGGAATGGAATGGCCATTCTGACATTGTTAGATGTACTGCTCGCCTTGATGATCTACTTCTGACTGGTGGTGAAGATGGTATTGTAGTTGTTAAACAGATTGATCTCAGGTTAGTAGTTGGTTCTGGTGATGTAGTAGTTAGATTAGTAGAACCATTTATTCATCCAAATAAGCGTGCGCCTTTGTTTAACGGAGTTCAAATTAGTTGTTTTCCTGATCAGATTACTGAAAAAACTAGATTCATGATGGTTATATGTTTTATTTTTTTGGACTAAATTATGTAATACTTTGTTGATCGATTTCAGACCTTCCGGCGGTGGTCTCACAAAGAAGTCAAAGAAGGAGAAGAAGAAGCTGGCACAACCATATTGAATGTGGTAGTTTTGTTTTATATTTTACTTGGTTTATCATTCACTGTCTTATTTGTTTCTTGCATTTCTTGTTACCTGTTTTATACCAACTTGTTTGTTTTTGTTATTGTTATTAAATTGATGTATTATCTTGTACACTGTTCTAGATTATACGTAGCAGCGAGACTGTGATCCATACAAAGTTTGAATCTGGTTAATAGTCTTATCTCTAGCACATTATCACTGGACTGCCCAACATGCATAATTAGAAATCGTTGAATTGGTGATTTTTCTCATAGATTGCGTGTTACCGGACGGTTCTTTTGGAATTATTTACTCTTCTTCTGAACGGTATACTTTTGTCATTTGTTTTTGAAGGTCATTGAGTAACAAAACGCAATAGCAGTGACATAATTTATTTGCGATTTTCAATGATAGGATGTTTGTTTAAATGGCTTTTCTTCTCGTGTCGGGGAATGTTTAACCTTCTTTTTCTTCATTCTTCCGCTTCTGTAGTTTTTTCTCTGCATGGCGTTTATATTCTTCCATGAATTCGTTCATTTTTTGATCTCTTTCTACCACCTTTTCCTGAAGGTGACTTTTGTTCGGATATTTTTTCAGCGCTGATCAAACCTCTAGAAAGTATTCGAGAAGACAAACGTGCAAGTAGAGATACTGCACATGAGACTGAATTGACTGAAAATCGATAATGGGCTTGGCTAGAAAGAAGAGGACGGAGTTACCTGATATCTGTATTCTCTCATCTCCTTGACCACATCCAGCAAGTTCACATCGTGATTCTCTTTAATTCTAATATTGGCATAGTCAAGCCCTAAGTGGAATACGCGTTACTGTAACTCTCTGTTTATCTGTGGTCTTACCTACAAAGGTAGCAGTCCTTCCTACTCCAGCAGAGCAATGTACGAGAATTGTGTCCTTGTCATTCATCTTCTTCACCCATTTGTACAGACTAACCAGCGGTAGCGGATCAGCCGGAGCCAGTTGGTCAGGCCACCAAGTCACGAAAATATGGTTAACTTTGAAGGTTTCGCCTCTAAAACATTATGTAACTAACTATTTCAATTCACCAATTGCTATTCAACTCTTTCTTACTATAAAGGTATGTGGAAAGGAAATGGGACTAGGGAATAGCTACAGTCAGTCTACATAACTCCAGTATCTACCATTTGGTCAGTGCTTCTCAGTTTGTGTAGAGGTCTGTTGCCAGTGAGTGGGATTCTATCACCCGCAGCCCTATGTATACTGATCTATTCTAACGCCTTCTAAGTATTTTACTTTTCCGTTTACATTCTTATTTCTTCACTTGTAAACTCACTTGAAGCTAAGATCAAAAATGGTCCACTTTACTCCGGCAACTGGTTCTGGTTTGGATTCGACATTCTTAACCTATACAGTAATAATTACAGCAATTCTATCAGGTTCTGAATGTACCGTATATTTTCCATACTTTAAAGTTTGACTAGTTTGAGCTGGCCAGTATTGGTTACATTTCTCAGCTCCGCCTTCAATTAAGTTGCACAGCATTATTACAAACTTTGTCTTCTCCTGGAATACCATCGCCCAAAAGTCTTCAAAGGTCTCTGGAAGAGGTCCCTAAACTATTCTAATTCAGTCCTTTAAAGATAACTACCGAACCTGAGTGCAAATGTACTTGGTGCTATTATCCGGTGTATTGACCCATGATGCATGGATGTAGTCGTTTTTTCCACGGCCCTTCAGGATAACTCGGCTGTGATCCAAACAAAGCACATCCGTGTACCTGAAATGTATATGCGGTATTGTACAAGTTATAACTCTGGCTTCTTCTTCGTGTTACCATACTTTGGCTTCCATATTCTATGTGTATATGAGCAAACTCCGCCCACTTACCTATTCTTAATTGCATTTTTCTCAAACACGTTGCTTGTCTTGTCCGGCACATTGTATTTCTTAACCTTTTCTGTAAATTAAAGAAAACACTAGAAAAACACAAAGAAAATTAAAAGAAAAATAAAATCTTGGCGATACGTCTGCTTTTTAAAAGTTTATGTTTCTCTGTTTTGAAAATGAGTCATTCTGAACGAGAATGCGTTACACCGGTCATCAATCGATCGCGATGAAACAGGCAACAACGACCAGAAGAACAAGAAGAATTCATTACACTATTATGTTAAAACTTATACAAGTATACTCATTGGTGTTTTACAACCGATAGTTTTCAAGAAAAAGGGTTCATAAAAATGTTAATTTTAACAAGATATATAAAAACTTATAACTATTTTTCTTTTTTTCCTTTTTCTATTCAGTTTTACGTCTTCAGTCAGGACGGGGACCTAATCACGATTCTGACCATTATGTTGGTTAGGAGGCGGGGCCGATAAATTGAAAAAACAGATGTCTAACAGTTCTTAATTGGGTTGAACATACCTTTATATTTTTAAGACTCTCGTTGGGATAGAGATATGCTTGGACACCAACGGTGCGCACATCAGGTTCAGTAAACTATGAAATATGATATAAAAAGCTTATTCATTTGTTTTTACCTTTGTCTGTGTGATATTGTTACAGGTTTATCGTGGTTATAGGATAGTCACCTCATACAATCGGTTAGCAAATGTTTATTGGTTTGGCCTAGAAAATATTATTATTTTATAATAAGGTTAGGTATTGGATAAATTGGAGATTGAGCTGGTGGACTTTAAGTTGTTCATACATCTTTTTTATAACAAACCTATTACTTATAGTTAACAATAACAATGTGGTAGTGCTGCAGACCGAAGTTTAATTTAGTTTTTATGTAGTTTTTTGTTTTGACGGAACACGTGAGCACAGATGTTTGGAGCGAATAAGCGAGGGAGTGGAGACGGTGAATCAGAACAAATTTGCAAGAATTTTCTTTCTTCGGGGAGATTCGAACCATCGACCAATAGCTTTCGAGGCGAAGCTTTTTAACCACTGGGCCACCACGCCCCAACACATCAACTTAAAACGACATTTTATGAAATTTCTCAGTGTGAAACAATACTCTTCCTCGGACTGGAAATTGTTTGTGTTGACTTTCAATTGCAATTTAAATCAATTGATCCAATTAAATCCACTACAAGATTTATTATAATGTGAAACAGGTTTTTTGACATGCAAATATTCATAATGGAGCAGTTTAAATGCAAGATGATCTTTTCATTCTGAATCCAACGAGATCCAGAACCAGCTGTTTAATGACTACAAATCAATCTATTGGTCTAGTAAGAGTAGGAATTGCCTGAGCGGACTGATTGTTGAAGATGATATTTCAATTTCCGTATACGTAGTAAGATCACAGAAGGAGTCGTGAACTTTTACAATATTTTTTTCTTCAAATTATCCGAAACGTCGACGGCAGCTCAACCGAGTGCCAAAAATTTCAAAAGAAATACTAGACATGGACTAAAAACTGATTATAACTTCTGACTTCTACGTTATGTTAGTAAAATAAGCGTTAAGAATGAATTAGGCATCCTTATGGAGTAATTGTACTTCAATATCCATTCTATGATTACAAAAAACAAAATATGATTTGTATATGATGAATAATATCCTTGTTGTCTAATATAGCATAAATAATAGAAGAGTTGGTTATCCGGCCGGCTTCACCTCCAAAATTTTAGGCCGGGCCGGTAACCAGCTGTGTGTAAAACTACTCTATTATGGGCCTTTTCTAAATAAATTCGTTCCATAGGTGGTCTAGGTTTATAAGTTTATAATAGACAAATGTGACACTGATTTATTTGGGAACAGGAAAAGTAAATGTATAATTATATTAATTTAAAGGTGGTCAAATATTAGGTACTGGAAATAAATTATTATTATTATATATTATTAAAGGTGAAATACATAGGGCGATGTGGACCAATGGTTAGAAGATTTGTCTAATGAGCGCGAGGTCGATGATGCTAATCTCTCGATTTGTCTTGTTTATTTATAAAGGTAATAAAACATAATCATCTATTTCTCAGCAGTCATCTAAGTGATCCTTTACTTCTAGTAATGAAGTCAGAACTTCGTGTAGTAGCTTATTTGCCTGCAAGAAAATATTGTAATGTGTTTTCCTAAACAGAATATTCACTTTAAACTATGATTTTAATGTACCCAGAGTGTTTTATTATAATAAAATTTTATGGCCGTGTGGCCGATTGTCTACGAAGCAGCGAATACTTTAGGTTCCATTCCCGTTTTACATTAATAGAAAACCTTCTGTAAAAAAGAAAATAGTCAAAACTAAGTGATACTTCCGAACTAAAATCCTAGTTCTTAATACCTTTCTATTGTTTTTCCAAACCCTTTAGGATTCTGTCATAATCCCAACTCACTGTGAGCATTTCCTTTTCTTTAGAAGATCTATGAAGCATAATACCTGCGAGGCAATTCCCGGATCCCTCAAAGAAAAATACTTAATTTTGCTTCTCCTATATTATTTGAGCTGTTTATATAGGTTATTAACTTTTACTTAGAATAGTATATCTCATATATTAGGTAAAGATTATTACATCAGTTTGGTTGATTATGTTTTAAAATAGATTTTCTAAAATATTTATAAGCTTTTCTTAATATTCGTACATCTAATCAATTATATTATCTTTATGCGTTTTAAAAATAATGATAGCGCAATATGTTTAGTTTTCGATGCCATTGTAAAGGAATGCAAATTCCTTTATTTAAATTATGTAAAGATCTCTTTATAATTTGTTTAAATTGATTTATTTCATGTTTGACTCTTTTGCCGTTACGGTCATGATTAAAATACGTGGTTGCGTACAGCCACCGATTTGGTCATGTCGTGACAATTTCTGTCAGAATAGGTTGTGTTCTCACCGAGTAAGGTGATTTTACTTGTGTTTATTATTTATGTGTTAATACTTGTAACTCGTAGGCCTTTGACTACGTTTCGTTATTCTTTCTGGTAAAGATTACGAGTTACTTCTATTCTGTACTATTTATGTAACCTTTTAAATCTCTTATTTTGTATTTGCTATTTCCACCGTGTTATATTTATTGTTTATTTCCACCGACATAAATCTTACTATTATGTTTGTATCTCGGTGTGGTTGTCGGTTGGTTTGGTTTCAAGGACGTGGTTGCCCATTTCATAAGTGGTACGCTAATGAATATATTGTGTTATGGGGTTCCCAACTATGTTGGAGCGATTGGAATCGAGCTGTATAAACCCACTGAACCATCGTGCTCCTGTCCTCTTGGAAGTAGTGTTCTCTCGTGGTACGCCAGTACTGATGAAAAGGTATTGCGTCTATTGCTACCGTGGAGATGTTATTTCTGGTGTTAGTCTGTAGGATAAGGTAACGCCAATCGTATTTAATTATGTTTTCTCTCCTCCGTTCTGGTCCCCTGAACTGAGGGGAGTTTCATTCCTCAGCTTCTCGTTGCGTAGGGTTCCAAATTTCAAGTTTTCAAAGATCTGAAAAAGATTTATGAAAAGTTGTTGCTCGGTTACCGTTTATTAACAACCAGAATAAAAATTATATAGTTAGTTTCATCTTGAATCCATCATGTTCTGTAGCTTATCTTAGATATCAGGGCATGTAGTGTTGTTATATGTATTTGTCTATGATGGAAGTAGACTATTTGACAACTGGATTTCTATAAGTTTATGGAATCACAATAAAATAATACAAAAACTAGTTGTCAGTTTATTGAAAGACATATCATTTGGTTCAAGTTAGACATAATAATAATATGTAGCCTTCATCACATGAGATTACATCATTCGAGAAAGTAACGCTTCCTAATATAAATAAGTATCTTAAAACATTTATTCATACTAATGTTCATTTTATTTACAATAATCTGGCACCGGGTCAGCAATGGATAATACAATAATTTAAAGCTTGAATGGTCAAAATACTTAAATATAGGCCTAGTCTCAATACTTGGGAACTGCTTCCGTTATGTGTACTTGCGAAGGGTGTACCTAAATGTTTTATTGTACTTGGAAAGACTGGTCAGATTAATTTTACAGTCCATACAAATCACTTTTTTGAAGCTTAGCATATTGATTGCTATAATTCCATTTCATTTTAAGGTTTATTGAATACAACTTTGACAGGCGGGCCCGGGCCATAGCTTTTAGAGAAGAGCCTAGATATGTTAATCACAAGTTATCCGGTAGCTACCAGTGAAACATTGGATTATCGAATGATGAACGTCTCCAATGAACGATAATTCTTTTCGTAACGAGATTCTTAGTTATCAAATGTTGCTCATATTGAGAAATATATAGTTTGCATCTTTTTGGTAGTTTTTGTTAGCTTTAACATTCCTGCTAAACAAATTCTAAATCAAGATATCTTGAATCACTCTAGTTGAAAAGTATTCTAACGGATCATAGAACTGGTATGCATGCAACGCCAGATCATCGAATTTAAGGTTTTTGTCACTACTTTTGCTCCAGACAGATAAATTTACTCCTATTCTCATTTATTTTCTCTTGTCTTTACTCACTCTACTCATCCTGTTATTAAGCCTTCCATAAGACGGTAGCTTCGGTTGAATTCGAAAAGCTCCCCGAATACCCTGGAATAGATTGCTTTATCAACACTTGGTGAGCAAAGGTGTTTGATACGAAAGTATTCTGCATTGAAACAGTTCATAAAATCAGACTGTTTTGTATTCAATTTTAAAATAATTCTGTCGGAAATAATACTAATTCACGATTCAGCGTAAACTTTAACAGTTCCAGTTTTACCAATATAATATCAAAAATTAGTTTCTGAAACATCGTACTGTAGTGCCAGGTCGATAATATAGTCAATTACTAGATTAAGGTTCCCCTAAATCTACTTTACTACAACTTACTCCCCTTTGGGCATATAAAAGGATAAGACTTTATGATCTTTTTTAAGGTTTGTAGATAAAATGGGATAAAATAGTCTGTATAGTTTTGTTGCCTAAACGTTTAAACTTACGTCTTTAGATTTAGAGAAAAACCAAAGATTGTAGATAAAGAATACAGGTATCATTACTAATGGAACATACGTAAGACATAGGGCGATAGCCTGAAAAAGAATGATGAATATAGTCGGATTGAAAAGTAATAAGGCCGTGTTAATAAGTGGGGAGTGTTGCAATATTTTCTCTGAGTAAGGCAGATCGAAAGAAAGTTTGCAATCTGATGATACCGCGCGCGTAAAGTTCCAGCAGGCACAGTGTTAAAAATACGCCGATTACACGGTGGAATTACTTTTGAATCGGACTATAATCTTGTTTAAGAATATGTTTGATTTGTTTAAACTGCAACATAATGTTCGTTCCGACAGTATTTTGCCAAATAGCTTCTTAAAATGAGATGTTGACATTGATTTTTAAAAGGAGCAATTGTGACTGTTTCAATGGAATTTAGTTATTGATGACATGAAGTTCTTATCCTACATTATGATATGCGTGCTACTCTTCAAACATTTAGAGAATCTGAATCTAGCGAACTGGTGATCAATATAATGAGCGCCCCATGGCAAGAATTGGAAACTTTACACAAGCTGGCCTAAACTCTTCACCTTTCAAGTGCGCTGCGGTTCGTGGCACGTACGTTATCTGTTTTATCTTTGATCGGGTTTTATATTGTACAAGTTAACTAACGTATTGTAGTTTGTGTTCTTCTAACCTCTGTACATAAATCTCTGTAACTCTTTCTCTCTTTTATATCTGTGATGGGAAACTTAGATCGGGAACTTGCGATTAGCTCTTTGAGGCGAGCCTTCTATCCCTTGAACCACCGAGGAGGCAGATCGACGCAGATAGGATATTTGGGACCGAAAGAGGTACCATTTTCTCCTATTTGCGCCGAATAAATATGTTTGATTTGTTTAAACTGAAAATTAAGGTCGGTTCCGACATTGTTTTGAACTTTATGTTATTATGTTGTTGTATTAACACAATAATAACTGATAAGAGTATGTATCAACACAATTAGTATTCATGATTTTTTACATGAACACTGAATATGACGAATCGCAAGTATATTCCGCAATATTCCATGTATTTCTTAATACTTTTATATATTTAGTATTTTTTATTAATGTCACATGAAATCCAATTTTGACTAAATTATCACATAACTTATTTTTCAAAAAGTTGAAACACTTACCCTAACCCATCCAAAATAGTTTTGTTTTCCATTAAATTCCGAAATGACCTTCATCACCAGTAATACCTTAAGTTCATCTATTTATGATATGTTTTATATATCATACCAATGTAATAAATGGGGTAACCACCAGCCACCAAGCACCGATCAAAAAGCCCGAAGAACCAAATATTTGTCCAAATATCGAGCGTGGAGCACCAAGATATTCTCTAATGTCGTGAAGGATATTGAATATACCTGAAACAAAAACAAAAATCTTATATTATTTCGTTTTCTAAGTTCCTATATAGTGGGCAGACTAATCGCTTGCAAGTAAAGGTCTAAAGAATTTGAATTAGAGCACATATTTGCTCTAATTGCTATAATAAGATCTAATAAATTCGCAGTTCGTACCGTAACCCCTTGCAAGAGGTCCACCGACTATTAGGATACTGTAACGTGTTACAACGTGTTCTCTACGAATTACCCTGCAGCGGAGAAGCACAATAACATGTTTTGCTTGGTATTTATATGGTAAATAGGCTCCGCCTACCACCAGACAGGGTGCCAAAGTGGCAGAGTAAATGTTGCACAACAAAATGAATTATAGCAATTAGATGGACTCCAGTATACTCCACACATGCGGAATTAAAAGATAAAGAACAAACCATAAATATGTACAACAATGACCATTTCTAGAATTACTATAAGCAGGAGTGCATTTCCACCAACACTATCGGCAAACAGATCCGTCCAGTAGTTGCCACCCTGAAGCGGAGTAGAATTGATTTATTCATATTTTACAAAACTCGAGATCACAGATATTTGCAGAGCTGGATACCGGCCCGGTCTGAGCCGGCCTGACCCGGCATGAAATTTCGAAACCCAAGCCGGGCCGGCCGGATAACCAGCTTTGCATATTTGGAGGATGAAGTGAGACGAAGGTCCCATACGGAGCCAGGACTCCATTAAACAGCACTTGGGGAGCGGAGGCGGCGGATCAGAAATTTGCAAGAATTCTTTCTTCGGGGCTGATTCGATCCATCGACCTCCAGATTATGAGGTCGATGGTTCGAATCCAATTGATTGGAGAAATTTTAAGTTTTTCGCGGGTAAGACAGTTAGTTCTACCAAAAATTAGGAGTAGTGTCTGGAAAAGCTATAGAATCAAGTTATGGCAGTTTTCCATAACCTGAATACCGAAAATTGGCTTTGCTTCGTTGGGATCGGCCAGCAAAGTCTTAATGATAATAACATTTATTCAGAATCGGTTTGATCACAGGTTGTGGTTTGATTATCTTAGGTCCTCAGAGATGTTACAACATGTGATGAAACCGATTCTGAATAAAACGGATTGTCCTGGATGACTCTAGCAAGGACGGACCAATCGAAATTGCAGAAAATACTCACGCAGCGGACCTAAAAGTCTTAATGATAACATTAAACCAACCGGAAACACATGACTAGTCCGCATGCCCATGAGAGTATGCAAATGGATATAGCAACAAGTTCTTTGTGATGTCGTAGAGATTTAAACTGGTCAGTTAGAGCTGTTATCATTGTCTGAGTTGTACCTAAATAATAAACTTTAAAACTATTAAACCAAGCTAAACTGGTATTCTAATTGATTAGACCGGAATTGGCCTTTTCTTGCATTTTGTAGAAACATTCACTCTTTCATTTTGAATGAATATGAGCTGATGCGAACTTTGCGGCGCTCCAGTTTTTTGAATTTATGCGGTTTGCACTATGTTATAGCCCATCTCAAGACCTAGGTTTCCAGCGCGGTATCACGAGCGGGGGGCTGTGTCAAAAAAAAGGAAGGTACATTTGGAGAAAACGCACCACACGGTCCGATTTTACATTCATGTTTTTAAAACACTGCGTCCCGCTCTTCATGGGCTTAGTAACAAAATCAACCATTTTTCCTTTATTTTTGAAAAATTTGTGATTTTGCATGGGATGTACCAACTTCTGCTCAGTTTGCTATCCAATAGTTACATTTACGTTTCCTAACAAAATTTCAATTTGGGATGTAGATCACCGATTCTAACTTCTTTAAAGGTGCGTTTATCCATAAAACCTCTAAACTTTTCCCGGAAAATCAAATGTTTCTAAAAATATTATTTGCCACATGATTAGGAACGAACAGTGCTAGAAGGATTTGCTGGTCAAACTTCAAACAATATTAAAAAATAAAGGTACATTCAGGTGATGATAACCCCAAGCTCTATTTGATAGCCGTTGATTCATTCTGGCCATTTCCTAAAGACCATAGAAAGAAAAGAAGTATAGATGAACAGGAAATGAACTTCTTCAAACAATATAAGTTATAACTATAGAACTTGAACTAAAGAAATTTGTTATCAATCTGGTGAATTGTTTCAGATGGAATAGTGCACACTCCCGAGGCTTACTAGTTGCTGGTAATTTGACATTAATCAATTTAAAGTAAAATCTCCTCTACCTTAGATTGCGACCAGAGGTGATGGAAAGTCTCGTCCATAAGTAACATGCGTAAGAACGGACAGATAACCGGTGGACTAAGCGACTTATGCAATGGTTCCCATTGAAAAAGAAAAGCTTTCAGGAAGGCAGCATTCTCAATGGGCTTAGAAATGCAACCGAAAATTCTGGAGAAATTGGTGTGAAATAGATGACTGTAGCACGAAACAATCCAAAGAAATGGAAGAAATTAGCTAATTCAGCGTGATATAAATCTCCCTGTGATATCACGATTCTGAATAAATTTTGATTGATTGATTGAACATGTCTCCTGATGATTTTACCAAAGAGATGCCGCCATTTAGCGGCAGCTTCTCGTTGAAAAGAGTTCTAAATTTTAAGTTTTGAAAGATCGCAAATTTCTTGAGTAAAGTAGTTTCTGCATGTTTGTAACATTCAGTTTCGAAGAGTAATGAATAACCAAAAAATGGTCGAATCAAAACAAATTAAAAACATTCATATTTTTAAAGGCCATAATTTTGCTCTTCTAAAATTCCCAAGTATCTACAAATATCCCGATTTTGAATTTCTGAAAAGTTGTTGCTATTCCGGCATACCTTTGCATAAGCCTTGACCGCCGACTATATACTGTCAGTTCCAAATTATTTCGTTGTTTCTACTTACTAGTTACTTATATTTAGTTAATCCTAAATACCCGATCGTAGAGTGCTAGGTACGAGTCCGACTGCAATGAACAACATTTCAAAACCATTCCAAAGTTAGTATCCGACTTTACTCAAATAGTCAGGATGTAGAGAAAACTTGGATTCGGAAGCTTTATATAAATTTATAATTTGTTTTGTTTGATTAATATAGTGATACTGCTTAAAATGAGCTGTTACCCGTTTACTAAGTTTCCAAGTAACCAGTTACAATACTAGACGAGTAATCGGGTCTAAGAAGACCAACCGGCTACTCGATACTCAAATAATTTCCGAAACCAAGATAACCGAGTCTATTCGTACTGGATAACAATCCAAGTTTGAGTTAATGGAACTGAAGAAAGGAAGTGAAACCCGTTATTCGCCAGACTGAAACATATGCTTCGGCGATTCGGGATGATTCGGCCTAATGATTCGACACTCTTTGGGTCGTAGCAAGCTGAATAATTGACTTTTCTGTAATCCGTTTTCGGATTACGGTTACATCAAACAGTATCTTTCGAATGATGTGACTTGTGTGCGGAATTTCGGAAATCCGCTGAAGGGGCACCGGTCCCTACATATGCATTCTCACTTAATACAACCCTGAAGAAACAAAAATGGAAATTTATTTTCTGGATTCTTCACTGAAGTACACTCTTTTAGATGGTCACTTATGTGAAGAACCTTGCTACAATGTATCCTAACTTGGTTAAAATCCCTAATCTCACCAAAACTTTTGAAGGAAGACCGCTGTATGCGATTCAGGTGACCCAATAAAATTTGCAGTCCGTACCGTATACCCTTGCATAAGCATTATATCTTTGAATATTCAGCGCCTAATTTATTTTTGCGAAACAATTACATTATATTTATGAATATAAGTATTTCGCGCTTTTTAAAGTTCCCATTCAGACCTTTAACTTGCATACAGTTTGTCCGCCGACTAAATGATTGTAAGTGTAGAACATTGCTTAAGATTGAGTGGTACACACAATCAAAGTTTAATAATAATCTCATTTTTTGTATGATAAATACAACCATATAAACAGTCTGCAATTTTATTAAAAATATATAATATTATATATAATATATTTAAGATGAACAGGAAAACTTTTAACATAATCAGAGAATCAGAGGTGACGGTTTTGATCTCACAGAATCCTCTTATATGAAAGGCATAACTACTGTTAATTTAGAATGAACTACTTATAAATCTTACACTCTTACTGTAATCGATAGGACAATCGTTATCAGTGGTGCTTCGAGTCCATTATTCCCATTTTGAGAAAGTCACATGTAATCAAAAGATCTTGAAATCCGTACCTACTACCCGATTATGAAATCAACAAACTTAGCAAAATTACATCTACAGTAAAATATGATCTGATTGAACTGAAAACATCTAACTAAAACCAATTTCAAATGGTTTGTAACATTCGGTATTGATGATGTTTATTGAGCCTGTCAAAATTAATACAAAAAACAATACTATTTAATGTTTGTAAGTTTAGAACATCCAAATATATCTATATAGGTTGTTGATGGATTGCGAATTGAAATTACGGTCAAAAACCATATCTGTTCGCTCTTACAATTTGTTTTAATTCCGATAGTGACAACTTCCCAAACTTTCCGGGAAAAACTAATGTTTCAAAGAATATTATTAGTAACGTTGATTAAGAATGAACAGTTTGTTAACATGCACTTCAAAAACCCTCGTATTTGTAAAATCGGTCTTTTGTTTTGCGGTCCTATGCAGTCTATCACAAAACATAAACCATCGTCTCTTCGGTCTTTTGTTTGCTTTAGACTATAACAAAATTATAATTCGGGATGTAGAGAACCGATTCTAACTTCTTTAAACGTACGTTTATCTATACAACCTCTAAACTTTCCGGGAAAAGCTAATGTTTCTAACAATAGTATTGGCAATTTGACTCCAACAATATCAATAACATAACCTTGGATTTAGGTGACGACAACGCCAAGCTCTATTTGATAGCCGTAGGTTCATTCTGGCCATTTCCTAAAGACTATAGAAATAAAAGAAGAATAAATGAACAAGAAATGAACTTCTTCAAACAATATAAGTTATAACTATTTAATGTAACATGTATTTATTATATATATTGATTTATACATACAAGTGGCAATTCACACTGCTACCTCTACTATCAATAAACATAATTATAAGTATTTGAATTGGCCTTTACTTGTTGAAGTTTTTTCTGGTTTGTGAAATTGTTGTTAGCAAGATACACTGAAAACATTTAGTTGCAACAAACTTCAAGAGATATGTAACATTCAGTATTGATGGTGTTTATAGAACCTGCAAAAACCAATAACAAGAAAAGGCAATACGTTCTATAGTCGGCGGCCAAGGCTTATGTAAGGGTACAAGCTGTAAACTTTATTAGAGCGCGGCCGAGCATTGGCGCACGAAAACGCTGACTAGTCAATGATGTAATGTACAATTACATCTTTGACTAGTCCGCGTCTGAATTATTTTTGCGAAACAATTAAATTATATTATTATATTTATGAATATAAGTATTTCGCGCTTTTTAAAGTTCCCATTCAGACCTTTAACTTGCATACAGTTTGTCCGCCGACTAAATGATTGTAAGTGTAGAACATTGCTTAAGATTGAGTGGTACACACAATCAAAGTTTAATAATAATCTCATTTTTTGTATGATAAATACAACCATATAAACAGTCTGCAATTTTATTAAAAATATATAATATTATATATAATATATTTAAGATGAACAGGAAAACTTTTAACATAATCAGAGAATCAGAGGTGACGGTTTTGATCTCACAGAATCCTCTTATAGGAAAGACATACAACAGTGTTAATATAGAATGAACTACATATAAATCTTACACTCTTACTGTAGTCAATGGGTCAGTATTTATATATCATTCGAATGAACTGAAAACATCTAACTAAAACAAACTTCAAATGGTATGTAACATTCAGTATTGATGCTGTTTATTAAGCCTGCAAAAATTAATAACAAAAAAACAATTCGATCTAATATTTGTAAGTGTATAATATATATATATATATATGTTGTTGATAACTGTGAATTGAAATTACGGTCAAAAACCACGCCTCTTGGCCCTTCCAATTTGTTTTAATTCCGATAATGACAACTTCCCCAAACTTTCCGGAAAAATCTAATGTTTCTAAGAATATTATTGGTAAACTTGATAAGGAATGAACAGTTTGTCTGCATCCATGGTCGAAAACCCTCAATAACATTCAAAGCCTATTTAAGTGACGTTATCACCAACGTCACTTAATGATAGCCGTAGGTTCATTCTGGCCATTTCCTAAAGACTATAGAAAGAAAAGAAGTATAAATGAACAGGAAATGAACTTCTTCAAGTAATATAAGTTATAACTATTTTATGTAACATGTATTTATTATAATTTTTGAGCAATCCTTACAGTTTTTTCACACTTTCAATACATGTAAATATAAATTTTCGAAATTAGCATTTTTGCTGACGCGAACTTATATATTTTATATATCTACTTGAAAACTTCTCTGGTTTGTAAAAATATTGTTGAGAAGCATCGTAAGAAGCCAACTAAATTCATTAAGTTGCAACGAACTTCAGAATATGTGTAATATTCAGTAGTGAACATCTTTCAGAATCAGAACTTAAACTAGGCAAATTTGTCATTAATTTGGAAAATAGTTTCAGATGGAATAGTGCACACTCTCGAGGCTTAGTAGTTGCTGGTAGTTTAAAATTTATGATTTTAAAGTAAAAGCTCAGCTACGTTAGATTGCGACCAGCGGTGATAGAAAGTCTCAACCGTAATTAACATGCGTCTTGAGAATTTGACCAAATAGATGCCGCCATTTAGCTACAGCTTCTCGCTGCGTACTGTTCTACATTTTAAAAAACTTTTCTAATATCAGAAATTTCTTGAGTAAAGAAGTTTCTGCATGTTTGTAACATTCAGTTTCGAAGAGTAATGAATAACCACAAAATGGTGGATTCAAAACAACTTAAAAATATTCATATTTTTAAAGGCCATATTTTGCACTTCTAAATCTCCCAAGTATGTTAACATCTAAATTACCCGATTTACAATTTATGAAAAGTTTTTGCTTTTCAGGTTATCGTCTATCGACTGACAGAATAAAAACTTGGTTTTCCGTAACAACCGTGATCAGAATAACTCAGTTTCATCTTGAATCCGTTTTTTGTTAAGCCACAATTGTACAATTTCAGGCGATTTTACAGAATGAAAACCCCGTTGGACAAAGGATGTGATTGAATGGTACCCTAGAACGAAGACAACAAAACTGACACCAATAAACAAAATGGAGTGATGATCTATCAAAAGCAGTAGTTGCAAATGGTCGAAGTGGTGCTCATGTCCAACAATAGCTAGAAACGAAACCGAATTATGGAGAAAAATCTCTGCCCAACGTAAATAATACAGAAAACCTGTGATAAAGCGATACTGGAAATAAATTTATCATTAATATATCTTGAATCCAACATGTTCAGTAGCATATCTTAGATATCAGAGCATGTAGTATTGTTATGTTCGTCTTTGATGGAAGTATAACAATGGGATTTCTATAAGTTTACTAAGTCGCAGTAAACTAATACAAAAACTAGTTGTCATTTTATTGATAGGTATGCTTTAAGTTAGACATAATAATAATGTGTATGCAATAATGTGCACATTATGTTACGACATTTGAGAAGGTAACGCTTTATAATATAAATAAGCTTTTTAAAACATTTATCCATACTAATGTGTAATTTATTTACAATAATCTGGCACCGGGTCAGCAATGGGTAATACGATAACTTAAAGCTTGAATGGTCAAAATACATAAATATAGGTCTAGTCTCAATACTTGGGAACTGCTTCCGTTATGTGAACCTGTGAAGGATGTACCTAAATGTTTTATTGTACTTGGAAAGATTGGTCAGATGAGTTTTGAAGTCCATATAAATAGTCTATAACAAACAAAAGCCAGCACAGCGCGGTGGGATATGCAGGCTTCCGAAATTGCGACATTATACAAAATAAACTAGTACAATAATAGTTTTTCTGACAACAAACAAAAAATTGCGCATCGAAACCCATAATTGAAGTTTAATTTTGAAAAGAACGAGCGATTTTCCAAACCTTACACAACACCGCGCTCTGCAGTCTTATTTTTGTTATGGACTATATCACTTTTTAGAGCTCAGCATATTGATTGCTATAATTCCATTTCATTTTAAGGTTTAGCTGTTGAGTATAACTTTGATAGTCGGGTCCGGGCCATGCGATGACCTTTTAGAGAAGAGCCTAGATATTTTAACCACAAGTTAGCCGTAGCTACCCATGAGAGGTTTTTCCAATGATGAATGTCTCCAATGGACGATAATTCTTTTCGAAATGAAATTCTCAGTTATCAAATGTTGCTGTCTTTGAGAAATATATAGTTTGCATTTTTTGGTAGTTTTGGGAAGCTTCGACTTGTAGCTAATTAAATTCTAAGTCAAGATATTTTGAATCACTATGGACCAAAATTATATTAACGGGTCATAGTAGCGGAACGGGTATGCATGCAAGTCGAATTTAAGGTTGTTGTCACTACTTTTGACGGATAGGCCTGGGGCTCCAGACATATGCATTTACTCCTATTCTCATTTATGTTTTCTTCTCTTTACTCACTCTATTCATCCTGTTATTAAGCCTTCCATAAGATGGCAGCTTCGGTTGAATACGAAAAGCGCTCCGTATACCCTGGAATGGATTGCTTTATCAACACTTGGTGAGCAAAGGTGTTTGGTACAAACAATTTGTATTGAAAGGATAAAAAAATTCACAAAACAAAACTGTTTCAAATTTAATTTTAAACTATTATGCAAGAAATAATTCTGATTCACGATTCAGAATAAACTTTAACAGTTTCAGATTTATCAACATAATATCAGAAATAGTTTCTGATACTTCGAAATGTAGTGCTGTATTGTTCCCTAAACGATAAAACTTACGTATTTGGATTTCGAGAAAAACCAAAGATTATAGATAAAGAATACAGGTATCATTACTAATGGAACATACGTAAGACATAGGGCGATAGCCTAAAAAAGAATGAGAAATCCTTATTACTTTGGAATCCGAATATAGTCGGATTCCAAAGTAATAAGGCCGTGTTAATAAGCGGGAGTGTTGCAATATTTTGTCTGAGTAAGGCAGAGCGACCGCAAGTTTGCAATCTGCTGATATCGCGCGCGTAGAATACAAGCAGGCGCAGTGTTAAAAATGACGAAGTACGATGCATACACGGCATCATTACTTTTGAATCTGACTATATTCTTGTTTAGGAATATGATATCGCGCGCGTAGAATGCCATCAGGCGCAGTGTTAAAAATGACGAAGTACGATGCATACACGGCATCATTACTTTTGAATCTGACTATAATCTTGTTTAGGAATATGTTTGATTTGTTTAAACTGCAACATAAGGTTCGTTCCGACATTGTTTTGCCAAATAGCTTCTTACGATGAGATGTTGGCATTGAATTTTAAAACTTGTAAATTTTCAGTTTCGCCTTTTAAATTAAAATTTGATTTTGGTATTTTGGTTTTAAAAATTTGGTAGGGAAACTGTGACTGTTTCAATGGAATTTAGTTATTGATGGAATTAAGTGCTTATCCTACATAATGATATGCGTGCTACTCTCCAATCATTTAGAGAATCTGAATCTAGCAAACTAGCGAACAATAGAATGAGTCAAGAAAATATATATTTATACCGTTTCTTAACAGACAATATAAGAATGGGAAAAAGTTGGCTGCAAACGATTCATAGTTTCACAATTACTTACTTAGGAAATTAGGCTTATAAATTAATATCGTTAATAACATTTATAAAAATATAAAGAAAAATGTCTAAACGCAATAAAACTGACCGTTCAATTTTCGTCTGAATTATCGCATAATTATTAAAACTTGTTTTTCAAAACTTGAAACACTTACCCTAACCCATCCAAAATAGTTTTGTTTTCCATTAAATTCCGAAATGACCTTCATCACCAGTAAT